>JAQFYG010000487.1:0-29726 GCA_034694325.1 Entomobrya corticalis | reverse complement strand
AACCAGTTTTGGCTTTAATCTTACAAACAATTTGGCAAATGGGTCCAAAAAATGAGGATAGTGAAAGAGAATCTCACTTGGATTTTGAAAATGACTTGTTTGCCACAGAATTTCTGGAAATGCTGGATAAGCTGGTGAAAACCAATGAAGCAAATTATAGTAATTCCTTAACTCTCTTGATTGCTGTGATTATTACAAGAAGAATTCAAGAACTGAACAATTCTTTGATGGACAAATGCTATCTATTGCTGAAGAATTGGAGACATGTTTTGGCAAATTGGATGGCAAGGATTCTCGGAGTTTTGGACACACCGGATGCAGATGGAACCAACGGAGGAATGGAATCACTCCGGCAAAATTTGCTGGAAGTAATTATTGGCTCCATATTTTCATACAATGTTGCGGACGAATTCAGTTTGAAATATGTGATGCGAGATCAAGAGGACGTTGTTCACTGGCTACAGGCCCTGTATCAATTGCGTCAGCTAGAAGAAACACCGATCCATGCATCCAAATTCCTACAAACTCTTCTTGATTTTGGGAAACTTACAGCTCTTCGATTAGCCATAGAAGAGAAAATCCATCAAAATGATTTCAAAGGATCGATTCTCTCATTTATTTCTGAACAATGGAATAAAGCCAAGGAATGCTATCCCTTAAAGCCGATTCAAGTGTTATCTGAGAAGATGCACATTTTACTTGTGGAATTTTTGGAGGAGGAAGAGGAGACAGGAGAAAAAATTCATCATTTTATTACATTTGACTTTTACATGGGAACCTTTTTAGTGAATGGCTTCTCCCAGTCGTCACTTCCGCTGTCTGTGAAGGATAACAAGTTGTTTCAGAGATATTTTATCCAGAAGGGCACAGCCTTGCGCGTTCGACAGGATACGAAGAATGTCACAAGAACAGTAACAAAGTATCAAGGACGCCATTATGAATTCATTCATGGTGAAGATGCTGCCTCATCATCTCGAACATCTGTTCAGATCAAACATAGTGATTCTCTAATTATCAGAGAAATTGATGACGATTCAGGGAAACTTGTGCTTTTGAACCCTGAAAAATTTAATGGACTCATTTCCGACTATTATATTACGAATTATAGTCACTGGTTGGATCCAATCAAGAACATTGTCTACTTCCGGCCATTTGAAAGTAACCTAAATCACCTCCATCACTTCGAGCTGGAAAAGAGGGCGTCTACCAATTCTTGGGTTTTAACAGATGTCCGCACTGGCGAGTTCATATTCTCCATCATTTCCAATGGATTCGAATACGTGGCAGAGTGCTTGGAAAGCTTAGAAATATGTCATTTTATAAATGTCACTTTGAATTCGGACAGAAACAATCTGGTAACAGTTCATTTGCGAAGATATAATTTGAGATTTACAACAAAAGGCGGAAGTGAAGCTCTCGAAAGTGTAGAGTATCCGGGCTATTTCCTCAGCATTGACCAAAATAGTAAGGGAACATTAGTTGGTCTTCATCATGGATTGTTACTCCAAAACAAGGAGAAGCGAATGCTTATTTTGCCCCATTCTTCAATCAAAACATTTCAAAATGATGGCGATCATCACCAATCCATTATCATAACTTTGAAGACCTTACGACAACCAGCATGTTTCACTTATGAATTCGATGATGTTCTAAAGCGCCTCAAGGCCAACAACAGCAAATCAGCATGGCTCTACTTAGCAGCCCTTCATGCCGTTACATCCTCTTCTCTTCCAGATCCCTTCACTGGAATAACCGGCACAGAAATGGCTGTTAGAATCCTCCAGTCTGCCGCTGTATGGTCCTGTTCTCCTTACGACAACGAGTCCTTGGCTACACTGAAGTTTATCAAAAAGTTATCTCCCAAGCGAATTTACTATGGTCACTCCGCCTCAAGAAACGGGGATGAAGAAGATAAGGGTAAAATGGAAATAACCATTTGGCCTGCAGGACTCCCGTCAATGGTGGCGTATGATGGATTTGCCATAATTGTAGAAAAAATGCTCGAAGAAAGTGAAAAGTTATCAGTACTTCATCCAACGTCTACCAATGAAGATGACCATAAAGAAAAGGACAAATTATCGGAGAAATTAAGAATCAGGGCTTATTCAAGATACCTGCAAATGTACAATCCTGCCGTGGCCGTTGAAAATCCAACTTATTTCACTTCCTCACAATTGGCTTTGCTAAATGAAGGCTCAGAAATTGTTCATTATCTTACTTTGCGAAAATCATCGGAAAAGATGAACCTGTCTAGTCTACAGACCACTTCCTCTGCTCAATTAAGACAGGTTATCCAACCATTTTTCGAAAATCAGACCTTTCGGAATAACAATTTGACAGGATTTCTGATAACTGAAAAAGCCTTGGATGCGCCATTCCCTGCAGTTGCTTTGGCAGACTTTGACGACCTACTCAACTCCGATTTTCGTGCCAATTGGCTCAAACTATACACAATGGCTACTTCCTGTGATTCTCAAGAGGATTTTGTAAGATTTTCTATTATATTATCCGCTTTCGCCTACAGAGGAGCACCAATGGATCAGATTGCGAATCTGCACTGTATTTCCGTTTTCAAAAGTAAAACTCAGTTTCCTGATATCCAATCTGATCTTGAAGACAGCGGGGCATATTCGTGTCCTATTTCTAACGACTTTGAAGTCTCCGAAGTTGAAGATATATTGAAGCAAAATGCCAGACCATTTACAGCCATTCGATTTCAAACAGCTCCCACTCCTCCAATCTTATGGACATACAACCGTTCATGGAAAACGGATAAGGAACGGAAAGAAGAAGAAGCACAGTACAAGGAAGACTGCGAAATATATGAAGAAGATTTGAAAGAATTCGAAGACGAATTAAAAACGAGCTGTTCCCAACTTAGTTCCTCTTTCAAAACATTTTGGCCATGTGAAAATATTGTAAACGACAAATCTATGTTGAAACTTCTTGAGGAGAAAAATATTCATGGTCAAGCCATACCGGAAATTAACGAACGTCTAAGGTTTTGGTATCACAACTACATGCTCAAGAATTTTCTTGAAAGTGTTCAACGGAAACTCAATGAAATATATGATGGTTTGAATTCTGGTAAAATAAGCGAAGAACCTGCAGCAAACGTGGATGTAACAAGATTTGCGAAAACATTAGCACAAGTCCAGGCTAAAAATCATCAGGAGACGAATCTCAAATTTGAGAAACTTTTTAATTTTTCCGCGACCAGGAAATTGGAAAACGAAGTGTCTGCCATTTTCAAAAATGGTGGACTCTCGCAAGAAAGCCCGAATAATTCATTTGTTTTGGAACGAGAAATGCATAAGAAGAAGATTGAAGAAATAGCTCAAGAAATCATGGGAATGATAACGAGCGATAAAACCTCCAAAAGGATTGCTCACTTGGCAGGACTTTCTCCCAGACTTGACCCAACAAGCATCTTGAAATGTTTCCTGCAAAATGTCTCGAAGACCGACCAAAATAGAATCATCATCGAGTACACCGGTGCACTTGGCGTCCTATTAATTCATCTGAAACGGCTCAACAGGTGCATTCGAGCTCAGAATGAAGCAGACATTCAACGAGAAATAGATAATCCTGGGCATCAGAACTGGAGCGTTATGGAACATCCGGAATGGCTGCTTCTAGAATTAGAACTGGACATCATGATTCGACCAATCCAGGTGGAGGTAGCCAAGCAAATGATGAACATGCCAAATCGAGGAAATGGCGTTACCCAACTAAATATGGGTGAAGGGAAGACTTCTGTGATCATTCCAATGTTATGCTGCACTCTGGCAAAACCAGATTTCCAACTTTGTCGTGTCACTGTCCTCAACTCAATGTACAACATGAACTTAAATAGCTTGACATTTGCGATTGGGGGCTTGATGAATCGACGAGTCTACTCGGTGCCGTGCAGAAGAGATATGCAAATCGGTGAGTTCTGTGTTGACAGAATTGGTCAAGTTTTCAAGGAATGTCTGGAGAAGCAAGGGGTCGTTCTAACGTTACCAGAATACAGGCTATCCTTCCGTCTCTTGGCATACGACAATATTTTGAAGAAGAATGGAAATCTATGTCAAAAAATGCTGGGAATCGAAAATTTTCTTAGGAAGTACGCAAGAGATGTACTGGATGAAAGTGATGAACTGTTCAGCGTAAAATATCAACTGGTTTACACGATTGGAGAACAGGTGCCTTTGGATGGTGGGGATATGCGATGGACACTTTGTCAAAAGATTCTTGGGATCCTTCAAAAAATGGGAACTCAGCTTCTGGAAAAGTTTGGCACAGGAATGATAGAGTTCGATAAAACTTCAAATGATAGAAGACCTCATGAATTTCCTATCTTCCGGGTCCTTAACGCAGAATGCATTAAAAAGATTATCGAGATGATATCAGACAAACTTTTGGAGGAAGTTATGATTTCCGGGAGCGAGAAAATGGCTGTGAAACACTTCCTCACAAATGAGGAGATAACTTTGCAGGATTATAAAAAGGCCATCGCTGCTATTTTTAAGGACATCCCAGAGTTATTGAATAAGATTTTGCTAATGTTTGGTTATCTTCGGAAGGGTGTGCTAATATTGGCCCTGACAAAACGGTGGAGAGTTGAATACGGAGTCAATCCAAAACAGGGCTTCAGACGCATGGCTGTTCCGTTTCGGGCAAAAGATGTCGCCGCTGAGAAAACCGAATTTGGTCATCCAGATCTCGCCATAATCCTGACTCATTTGAGTTACTATTACTCGGGACTTGCTGACTCACAGCTTGGAGAAGTTTTTGAAATTCTGAGAGGAAAGCAAGCTCCAGAAGCTATTTACTCTTCATGGATATCCCAAATTCCCGAAAACAGCATTCCCGAATTTCTTCAAAACTACTACGGTCTCAACATGAAGGACACCTTTCAGAAATCCAAGTTATTCGACACAATGCGTCGTCACAAAATGGTCGTCGACTTTTGGCTCTCCCACTGCGTATTTCCCAGGGAGTCAAAACAATTTCCAGGAAAACTAGTCATGACAGCGTGGGATCTTTGTTATGAACGACATCAGTATCCGACTACTGGTTTTAGTGGAACAAATGACTCAAAAATGCTGCTGCCGCTAAATATATCCCAACAAGATTTGCCTCAGTTACAAACCACCAACTTGGAAATGGAGAAGACGCTTCTTCGGTCAGAAAATCGAAATCACAAGGGATTCCAAATGGGGGTCACATGCAAAGAAATTCTGATGTGGATGAAACAAGACAAATTGACAGTTTTAATTGACGCTGGAGCCCTAATGTTGGAATGCAGTAATGAGAAAGTTGCTGACTTATGGCTTGATGTTGACCCAAACATTGAAGCCGCTGTTTACTTCAATAAAGATAACCAACTATTAGTAAAATGCAGAGGCGATTTGAGCAAAGGCACTCCATTTGATGTGTCTCCATACCAAGGACGTCTGGAAAAGTGTGGTGTCTTTCTGGATGATCAACATACCCGGGGAACAGATCTTAAACTTCCAATTGGCGCAAGAGCATGTGTTACCGTAGCAACCAGAATGAAGCGAGACAAATTGATACAAGCCTGCATGAGAATGAGGAAATTGGGACAAGGCCATTCCGTAACATTTTATCTTTCCCACGAGGCAAGTAATAAAATCTTGGAAAATCAAGAAGACATTACCACCCAAGCAGTCCTTAACTGGGTTTCCCAAAACACCAACAATTCCAACGAAGATGGATTATTGTACTGGGCGCTCGCTGGAAGAAACTATGCTCAACGCTTGGCTGCCGAAGACAGCTTTCATTTTCCACACGACAAATCCCCATTCGAAATGGATGTCGAAGATTCAGCGTTAACGCCAAAAGCTGAGATTCTCGCAAGGCAATGCGTGGACGATGAAATAGTGAAATTGAGCAAAATGTATGGCCAGTTCATGCAGACCACTTTACTCACCCAGCTTATCCCAGCTTGGTTCGAATTTACAAAACGAAGACTAATAGCGAGAAACGACGGGCAACAATTAAATCCCCGAATTGAGGAAAGGCTGCTCCAGATTGGTGAGGGCATTCGGGGAAAATGCGCCGAGTTTGCTCCAAATAAGACACATCAAGTGTCTTCAAGCTGTACTGGAATGATGGAAGAAGAACAGGAGAAAGAGTTGGAGCTGGAAAAGGAGGTGGAGGTGGAAGAGGAACGTCAAGTGCAACGTCCAAGAAGGGCGGATGAAGCGATTCATCAATTACATCCGTACATAGAAAGCGTCGTTTTAGACGAAGAGACTGAAATTAGAGTGGAGGATACGCATTGGAGGAGTATCCTGAATTTGTGCGATGTCTTCAAATCAGCATCATTTTGTAATGAAGTTCAACCTCAATGTTGGGAAGGCTGTGGTGTCTTCGCTACGAAGGATTTCGCAACAGTTATTAGAGGCGAAGGATCTAGCCACCACAGAACTGATTCCTATTTGAGACCAATGCAGTACCTGATTTCAAAATGGGATCCGAAAACATCTGCTTACAAGCTTCTTCTCTTGAGCCCATTCGAGGTCAACGAACTGATGCCCTATTTCAGGAGTGGCGCAACAAACTGTAGGCTTCATATGTTTTCTTTGAGGAGAACCGAGAAACAGGATTTGCTGTTGAATAATGTCCGGCTTCAGCTTCCACACTCCACTTCGGGTCCAAGTATGAAAATTGACGAGGGCAGTCGAGTCATGGCGGCGCTTCTTTTGGTGTCAGGAAACCTCTATTTTAGCAGCTTGAATGAGCAAAGGGCTTTTGCAAAATTTCTTGGGTTGGTTCCACAGCCGTGGACCAAGAAAGAAAGGGAAGCTTTTGAGAAGAAGATGATAACAAAATCAGGATTCTTGCTTTCATCTTCGAAGCCAAGACGTCATGGATTTGACAGAGATCCTACTTCACTGGTCAAGAAAATTTTGGCTTGTAGACATAATGTCGTCAGCGAGGTGACACATGCCCTCCGTCTCCTTGAAGAAAAGCGGTACATTGAAACAGACTGAAGTGAAAATGGTAATATATGTGTACCTATACTGATTTTATATTGTTTTTTAATTAATTAATATTAATTGAGTATAAAATTCCTAGTTTCCCAATTTACGAATGAATTTTCGTGATGTATTCAAATGTGTTCTACAAATTAGTTAATTGTTATAGATTATGCCATCCAAAAAGTAAATTAAATGTTACATTAATACTTTAAAATGAAAACATATCGACTGTCGATATTGTAGTTGTAGGTTGTGTCAAACGAAAAATAAAATCGCCAATATTGAATTTTCTAATAATTTATACATGCTTATCTTTTCACTCATGGGTTATTTTTAAGAGAAAGTATTATAGTACTTTTACCACATGTTGGTGCATACAATCAAAGTAGAGTATATTTTAAAGTAAGAAAAATTACGACATATTTTACGTAAAGCTCTTCATTTTGATTTAGACATTTTTATTTGAAGATTTCTCAAATATTTTTCAACCGATTGGCCTAATATTTTTTGTAGGAACTACATGCACTTATACATACCTAAATCGTGGCAAAGATTGAAGCTTGTACAGCTTCAGTGGTCTGAGATATGCTTCAAAGAAATCCGACATTCAAATTTCGTTTTGTAAGTTTCAAGGTAGAAAACCAACTTGTAGAACTTGTGACTTATTTTTTCTTAATGAATAATTACTTTAGTAGTTATTTTGATACATCAAATGAAAGCTTAGATAATGCCAATTCTTATGCCTAAATAATATAAAATAAAATTTGATTCTGTCGTCTAAAACCAGGCCAAGATACCTGGCGTTGGCGCTTGCGCGGTAGTTTGGAAGTCTGCTAGGAAAACATGACGTAAGGCATACTATTAAATTACGTCTGTAAAAACGCAGGAACTAATGGATATTCAAAAACACTAAGAATATAAATGTTAAGCCTTACTCATTACAGTAAAACGCAAAATTTATTATTGGGCTAAATGAGAGTGGATACTTAGGAAATTGTTTTGGAGAATCGTTCCTGGACTGTAAAAGATGTAGTGTTTCTGATCTACCAGTAAAATTAGAGTAGACAGGCGCCATGCAACGAAAAGAAAATCAGCATTTTATTCCTTTTTGAAAAGAGTAGGCGTGAGGGACAATTATGATAAGCCTATTGCCTTTCTATACCCTTTTCTTCAATTTTTATGGAATGGAAGGGATTGAACTGTAGCTTAAAAACGATTTGACCGGTTTTCATCAAATTTTGTATACACATCCATTGGGTCAGTAATATGAAGTCTATTGATTGTGGTATCTGCATGTGCCTGTTAAGGACCTACGATTACGATTCATTCTGCAAACCCTACTTGATTAGTCTTTGCAATTGCAAGGTTTATTTTAAATCTTGAAAGTAGTTTTAGCAATAAAATCAACAGTATAAAATTTGCTCAATTATTCATGTATCATTTTACTTATTCATCTTATCGTAGACATAATGTTTTCAGAACCTAGTCAGTAAATCAGAGGCTAAACAATAAATAATAAGTTATGAATTATTATGCTATCAGACACAGGCAACAGTATAAAACTTTGGAATATCTGGTGATTCAGCAGATATTATCAGTGTTCTACCCGATTCCAGAGGAAATTCGGCGAAAGTGGGTTCGGAAGCCAAAGCAACACCGATTATTGTTTTCTTTTTCGCTTCGCCTTCCTCAACTTCCATAATAGCAGCATAATGTTTGACGTTGTCTGGTTCCCTTCCAACGTGAACAAAGCCGCCACTAAATGGAGTTATAAGCCGGTATCCAGGCGATGTCTTTGTTATAACGTTTGGGCCATTTGGCAATGCAAACAACTGAATGTCCTCTGTAACTTTGTAAGTTACATAGGCGAATGCCATCGCACAAGCCTTTTCGGAAGGAATGTAAGTTCCGACGGCAATGCCTCCTTTAAAAAATCCTCTACACATGTACACAGGTTCATCTTGGCCATCTGATGCAAAATTTACCAGAGAGTTTATCTGGTCACTAGTCAGGTATTTGGCTCGGTACCATCTGTGTCTGAAGCAGCCTGTAAAAAAGTTGTTTTAGTTTTAGTTTATTTTTAAACATGAAATGTAAGTGGACTGTAAGAGTTTTGTAATTTAACCTTGACAGTTGTACAGTTCATTGACGCGGTCAGCGTCTACTAGACTTAATTCGTCTGGATCGGATTCCGGACCACATTTATTAACATTTTCCATCAATGGAGAGCCAAAGCATCCACCCGGACAGAAATAATGGAGAACAGAGTTATAATCATAAATTTGAATTCGAGCAGTCAACAGATTCTCAATTTCCTCAATCTCAGAGGGATTATTGCAATCCTTATAATGCAAATATTTGTTCCTGTCTACACGTGTTTGTTCATGAATTAAAC
This sequence comes from Entomobrya corticalis, assembly GCA_034694325.1. Lineage (NCBI taxonomy): Eukaryota > Metazoa > Arthropoda > Collembola > Entomobryomorpha > Entomobryidae > Entomobrya > Entomobrya corticalis. The sequence continues at coordinate 20,339 of JAQFYG010000487.1, read as the reverse complement.
AAAGAGAATGTCCTAGCTCATGGATGAATGTATATGTGTAGGTGCAGCGATAAGAAAACTCTATCGACTGTGCACCGATGTTCTGAAGGCAAACATGTGCCAAGCCACAGTACCCCACATTGTCTATCATTTGTAGAAAAACATGGTCTCGGTCATATTGCGTTTTAGGTTCAAATCGCACACACGTTTGTTTATGGTAAGCATTCACGGCTTTTGTAAATCTTTCTCGGTCAATCTCACGTAGATTTCTGCTCAATGTGTAAGGAACACGTCCATATGGCCACAAATTGACGGACCCTGTTGCTCGATCTAGGACAGTGACAATAAATCGAAATATTTAGCGATAATAACTATTTTTAGCTTTAAGGAATTTAAGTTATTCAAACTATTACTATAGCTCTGTGGCGAAAATATTTGTTTGCATCCTCCTCTCCAACTTTTGTTTGCACTATCAAGATCGTCCTTAACCAACGTGTCGTCAGTAAGACTCCCTGAAGTTATTGACATAATTACAAACCAACAGTAGAACCACATACTGATACGATGGTTTTAGTTTTATACGGTTTTATTTAAAGATTAATTATTTTTATTTATATAAAAGATTGCAAATATAACGGGAACAAAATATGGTAAAACTACCAAAAGTAAAGGGTTGACAGAACATGTAAGAAAATCCATACAAAAGTAGGGATATAATAGCGGTGTATTAATACATTTTGTCTGTTAATATGGGTCATGTAGGTATAGTTATTTGATTCAAATTAGTCTCTAATTTCCTTCAGTGTGCACTCATAAAATAAAAGAATTGTGAAAGTTTGTATTGTAATATAACAATTTTTTCGTGATCATTGACCTTCTTTGTGTAACTAACAAGTCATATTTGTCAAATTTAGTCGCGGAAAATACTTTCAATTTCAACAGTTTCTTGCGAATACATAGCATACCTATATGCGTAGTATGTGATTTGTAAAGTAATAAATTTACACATTTCTTTATAAATATTGCATTTTCTATCAATCCAAAATAGTTTTGGGAAAGTTTTATCAAAACGAAAGCTCCAAATTCATAAAATGTTTTTCTCAATTCCAGCTTCATTACCTTGTTACTTTTATTGCTACATAAGAACTTTTAGTCACGTGTCCTTGTACGTCTCTTATTGTTATAATATGGCATCATCATTAATTTCAATAATAAATAATTTTCCAATCTCATTAAATTATTCTATAAAATGCAATCCCTCCGGCAAATATTACAATATTTTGATTCATCAAATAAGCTTGTTCAAAGTCAAAGGCATCTATTCTGTCAAGTTGCGGTGAAAATGGCCAAATGTGCCAAAATAATGCATAAATGAAGCAGATAATTAACTCCTCAATTATAGTATTTCCAACCTTCTTATTTTTCCTTTGATTTCCACCTCGATGTAATATGCAGCATGCAACATAAAAACTCCAATGTAGGATAAAACAACGAAAATGAAATGCTTTCTTGCCATTCAGATTTCAGATGCAGTTTTCATGGCTTAAAACCAAATGATTGGAAGAAATGATTTATAAGTCAGTAGTAAAAATAGTTTAAAAAACTATATTGTTCAAAAAATATTGAAGCAAAAAAACGTAATTTTATGCAAAAATGGAAAAAACATTTCGTTCACTCTCATTTGGGATAAAATACGACGTGTAAGTTCAGTAATGTTGAGATGAACTACACCTGGGCGAAAAAGCAGGCTGGTTGTACAAAGATCCACATTTTTGCTTTCGAACTATTCACTTTTACACTTTCCTGGCTCAATCCAAAAGTAGAATCATAACAATTTTCCAAGCACTTCCAAATCCTTCCACTTTGGTCACAAGTCATATCAAATCTAAACATTCCAGCATCCATGCCCATTGGCATTCAAGCCTTTTCAATATTTAATATTTAAAGAAAAAACGACATAACAAACTTGCAAATTGCAAATTTTTCTCTCAAATTGTGGAATAAGTACTGTAATTGTTTTGTAAAGAAACCAGTTTTTATAAAAACTGGAGCTCTTTCCCTTTCAGCAGACAAATTACTAATGTTGAATGATTTATAAAGAAATTCTACTCTACCAAAATGTGCACAGCTTGGATATTAATGAAGGGCTAATACGCATTAAAATAAATTCACTTTCGTAGAAGTATCGACTTTCTAATGCGTCATTTATTTCTTCATTTTCATCAACGCGTGCTTGTCCAACTTGTGCTTATCCCAGTATTTTTTCCATTATTTTGGCTTAGGCATTCGGACTCATAATTAGTACGGTTTCATTATGATACCTTCTAATTGTAAATTTTATTTTATTCATATTTCATATTATACTTGCCTAACTTTTGTAAACTCAACCCCAAACAAATGTTTACACGTTCCGAAGTGTATTTGATTCTTCAGCTCGGCTGAGGTTTTGGTAAAAAATAATAACTTCCAGTCCCAAATACTTCGAGTTATTTTATTGATTTACAGATCCTGGAACCACAGCCTTTTTCTGAATCCTCAGGTTCTTATCTCTTATTTTATCTTTCTCATTTGAATAAAAATAGATAAGAGCCATTTTTAGCTCCCTTATCTTTCTTTTTTGCATAAATAGATAATGGAGCTCGAAAATTGCTCTTATCTATTTTTATTCAAATGAGCAAGATAAAATAAGAGATAAGAACCTAAGGATTCAGAAAAGGGCTGTGGTTCCAGGATCTGTAAAGCTTACAATTCAGCTTTAAAGTTTTCCTTTTTTTACGTTTTTCTATTTGGAATGCCACCATTCAAAATATTGTTTTTTGCTTTTGTTTACAAAATATTTCTCGCAATCCAGTGATGGATTCTAAAATCCCCAAAACTAAAATTCTGGCTGACGGGAGCCGTTTCGTTTATTATTGAACACGTTGTGCGTTCTTTTATGCAGCTTTATATAATATGTTTTCATGAAGACCAAGTTTTCTAAGAAGGGCAGTGGAGAGGTTTGGATATTTAACCAAAAATAATAATTTTACAATATTTATTGAAGCTTTCATTATATTATTTTATTTGAAAGCAGGATTACATTAAATCTGAATACATAAATGGTACCTTTACATTGTACAATTGTTTTACCATCATAACTTGGCTTGATAAAATTAAAAATTTCCATGAACATAATAAATAGTGTGCGTAGTTAGTTATTCCTTTAAAGGACCGTTTATTCTAAACTAAACTTCCCACTGTTCTTCATGCTACAAAACACGGAAGAATATAGATAATTTTATAGTTGATAGTTTCTTTCTATGCCTATTTTAAAATGTATTTTCAATTTTTTGTGATAAAATCTGCCTTGGTAAAAATTAAACTTTAGATATGCTCTCTAATAACCTGCCAATGAGTCTAAACTAATATCTGAGCTAAAATATATATCTGGGCTGAAATCCAAGTCCAAATCCGAGCATAAATTCCTACGTGGGCGCTCAAAACAACAGTCAGTTATTTTTGCACAAAGAGTATTTTTTACCTCTTCGCTCATCTGTTTGAATAAATATGAAATTAAAATTAGTTTAAAATTGATTCCAAAATAATTAAATTGCATAAATCATAACATTTACCTCACTAGTTGGAATGTGCAAAAACTCTATATCAGGTAACTTCAAAAATCCATAAAAAGCCGAACAATCCATCAGTTGTTTTGAGGATTTTGTAACGCATATTCCACGTGTTTTCACTCCACTTTCCATCATTTTAAATTTTTGGAGGTCTGGAAATAATGTCCAAAAAAATCAAAATTATCTGTAAGCCCAAATCTTTATATTTGTATGTTGATAATGATGATAACTTACGTATCAGATCAGTAATATTTGGATGAATTGCCACAGGAGCGTTTGCGTCAACTCGTCCACTCCTTCTCATTTCTCCCGATGTATTAATTGCTTCCACATCTTCCGGACTCAGTCCAGTGATAGCCTCATCTCCCAGCATATTTCCCATCACTTCCAAATCTCTCAAATTTGGCCATAGTTCACAAGCCAATCTAAACTGCCCGGTGTTCATCGGCATTCCAACTTTCTCGATGTTTGGCTACAATTTCATCAAAATGCTGGCCTCTTCCGCCGAAATAGCATAATCAAATTTCAGTTCAGTGCATTGCTTCAGTCTGATATCTCTCAAGACATGCGGGTCAGTATTCACCACAATTTGCGTAGAAGTATTTTCAGTCCAAGTATCTTCCCCCGCAAAATTACTTGTGCCAATATGCAATTTTTTAAGATTTGGCGTATATTTCATAAAATTCAAAGAATCAGAAAGACGATCACTGACCACAAGTTCTTGGAGATTATCGAGTTGAACGCCAAATGGAAAATGTTGATAAGGATAGGAATCCGGGTCTTGATAAGCGTTTAGCTTTTTTAAGGTTGAGGCGTGCCACTCCAGAATATCTTGAAATCTTTTACTTTCGTTCTCGACGCCAACCTTGATGGTCAAACTCTCCAGTGGCAGTTGGGCATCACGAATGAGAAGGGAGACTTCAGGCGTTATACCGTTTGTGTCAACTCTTCTGAATTTGGAAATATCCAAGTTTTTAATTTGCAACTTCCTGGGGTCGTGTTTGCGAATAATTTTAATGGCATTTAGCATCTCTTCAAGATTTTGGTTAATTATGTTGCAGGTTTGCAGATGTTGATAATGACTGAATAGCTCCATCCATGAAATGGGGAATTCCCGCTGTGGCCATGGCCAACCTGGCAAATTGATTTCAAGATATTTCAGATTCTTGTGGTCGCCGTACTGAGGATCTATAAACTTCTGTGGTTCAACTGGAGTTTTAAAATCAAAGAGGATTCTGACTTCATGGAGGGTGAGATTTGTTAGATTTGGAAGCCATTTGAAGAGAAAATCTCGAAGAATATTGACATCACAAAATGCACAATTCCATAACTGCAAATTGGTTATAAATGGGCCAGAAAATTGGACAAACTCTTCCATGTCATAATAACCCGGTCCTGTGGAGACGGACCATTCACAAGCCACAAAATTTCGAAAGGGCTTCAAGGAATGGTTATTGGAGGGCTCGTTGATAAAATCAAAGAATTCTTGGAGAGTTATAAGATAGTTTGCGGGGGATCCCAAACACAAACGTTTAACTCTTTTAGTGCTCTGATAACTAGTTTTAAACGAAATTGTTACGGCAGAGCGCCAAGATTCAAGGGAGCGCTCATACCACTGCTTTGAGACGAGGCGGAATTTTGCAAGGAATTTGCTAGGACAAAGCTCGAACATTCGGGTTAATATCTGATTTAGTGAAAAGATAAAAATAATTAGAAAATAAATCATTTAACAAATATTTAATGGGAGATTCATACTTTATTTACCACGGGATTATTGAGAGGGTGCATTTCGTTTTTGGGGGAGGAAGCTTCTTCATCTTCTTGTTCATCTTTGTCTTTAGTGGTCTCAAACTCTCTTTTGATATCATCTTGATTTTGATTGATTTCATCCTGGTTTTCATCGCGTTTGTTTTCGGAATTTTCCATGCCGCGGAATTGACAGTTGAACTGTTTTTCGTGGTCAAAATTTGAAACTGTGCTACAAAGTTGCTTCTCCACACTCACAACTGACTGACTGATAAATGTTTTATTAAACTATTTAATTTAAAATTACAAAATACACTTTATTATTGTTTGTGATATTTATTAAACTTTGTTTTTGAAAATTATGGAATAAGTACAGCAGTTGTTTTGTTAGAAAACCAGTTTTTTTTGTGAAAACTGGAGCTTTTCCCCTTTCAACAAATAAACTATTAATGTGGCACGTTGAAATTTTCATGAGACAGTTTTACACAAGCAAAATGCACAGTGTGAAGGACTAATACGCATGAAAAGAATATCTTTTAGGAGTACTTAATTGTAAGACGAACGATTATACGACAGAATGTAAACCGAAACCCCATTTTCGTGGAAAAAATACAAAGAATTCTTTTGTATAAGTTTCAAGTACTTTGAAGGTTTCTTACCTTTAGCTTCCTTTATACCTTTACGATATCGAAGGGTTTAAAATTATTTTTAAATTTTGGGTTTGGAATTTACGACCCAACTTGGGTCACCCAAGTCTACGTGCGGAGCGGGTACTTATTATGCGAGTGAACATGCTTGTTATTTTGCGGATGAAACAAAATTAAACAAGTTTCATGAAAATTGTTTCGGTGTTAGTTCTTTAGGAAAAATAAAACAAGTACATTTGTTAAAATAAATGACAACACTTTAATTCACAAAGCTCTACTTTAAACTGTATGTTTATGAAGGCATATGCTTTAGCTACTATTCAGGTATATTAACTATTTTAAAGTCATTTGTGAAATTAATATGCTGGTAACTAACTAAATGTAAGCGTGGAAAATATTTAATTGAAATAAACTTGTAAATTTTTAAACATCCGAAAATATTTAGTATAATTATATACTCATTTTATTGTTTTTTAATTACAGTAGAGTCAGGGAGAATACTAAATAGCTAAAAATTAAATTAAAATTCACTATTCATTTTTTAATTAAACATATGGGAAGAAATACAGCATTAATTCTTCCAATAAAAATATTGGGAGTGAACTTCCATGAAAAAATGATAAAATTTAGTTTTGAAACAGAATTTTTAACAATCCTGGTACAGATGATGAGGACGGCTGTTCTTACAAGTTGATATGTATTTTTTTAAAGTCTACAGTCAATCATTATATTAACATTTGTACGTACTTATCTATTATTGATTCATTTATAATCCTTCCTTGTTTCTTTTTAACTGGTTGTTTTATTTTCATGAACTCCAAGTTTTTAGAAGCAAATGTTTTTTTGGATATATTTTTCTAATTGTGCTTGTATATATATCAGTACTTAATATTATCAGTATTGATTGAAATTCTGTGTGCATTATTTATTTTTAGTTGGCATTTATTTTGGAAACATGAGTTCTATAAAAATTTCTATGTACGTTCAAATCCTGATGAAGATAGTATTAATAAGTAAATGTCTCTTAAATCAATTAATTAAAATATGAATCAACAAAAAAACAATCATCAAATTTTCATTTACTAGTTTAAAAAGTAATAGACTTTTACTTTACCAAATGTTATATAATCTTAAAAGACATTGGTATCATACCGTGCTCACTTTACTACATGAAGAATAAGTCTAAAATTACATTTAAAATGCCGTACACAAATTTTCAATAAATTAAAATATTTTACAACAGCGGGAAATTTTTCCAATCCGAATCTGAGGTTGGGTAAGATTGTGAGATTTTGGACGAGGAAGCACACTGAAGTATGGTATTTTCTCATGAAGAGCATGTTTTGCCAAATCATTCATCTAGTTAAATAAAAAATAAAATCGAATTTGATAAAAACCACTGAAAATAAATTAAATATCAAATTAAATCATAAGTCATAATAATGTTTACCTGAGCCACAATGCTGAAAAAATTGAGATTTTTAAGAACCAATAAAACGCCGAACAATCAATCAGTTTTGGTTGGGGCGAAATCCCCATTCCCCATTTTGTTCCGCCGCATTAATCGCTTTTACATCTTTGGGTTCGGGACTCGACCCAGCGATCGCATCATCCTCCAACAAATTTCCCTTTACAGGCAACTCCTTCAGATTCGGCCAATTTTCACACGCCAGTCTACACTGATCCCCATTCATCGTCATCTTCACTTTCTCAATATTTGGCAACAATTTCATCAAGAATCTTGTATCCTTTACCGAAATATCGTAATCAAAATGCAATTCAGTACATTTATCCAATTTGACATTTCCCATAACTTGTGGGTCAGTATTTTCCACAATTTGTGTAGAATTAGAAAGTGAATTGTTCGTGACGAGGTATTTTTTAAAATCGTAAATAGACAGAGACTTCAGATTTGGTGTGTATTTCATAAAACTCAGAGATGCGGAGAGATGGTTGTTTATGACCAGTTTCTGGACATTGTCGAGTTGAACGCCAAATAAGAAATTCCGATATGGAATTGAATCCCGGTCTCGATAAGCGTTCAGATATTTTAAAGTAGTGGCGTGCCATCCCAAGACATCATTGAATATTGTACAATCAGTGTGCATGCCAAGGTAGATGGTTAATCTCTCCAGCGGGAGTTGGATATCCCGAAAAAGAAGAGAGACTTCAGGGGTTATCCTGTCTTCAATCGCTATCTCCTGTCCAGGTGGAACACTGGATTCGAGAATATCCAAATGTTTAATTTGCAAATTCCGGGGGTCGTGTTTTCTAATGATTTTTATGGCGTTTAGCATGTCTTCAAGGGGTCTGTTGCATATATGGAATCTTTGCAGACGTGGATAATGACTGAATAGCTCCATCCAAGAGATTGGTAATGATTTCTCATATGGCAAATTAATTATAAGACATTTCATGTTCTTGTTGGCACCATATACAGGCTCTACGAACTTTTTTGGTTCAACCGTTTTTTCGAAAGACCATATATTTTGGAATAAATATGAGTAGAATTGGTGGAGCATAAGACTTTCAAGGTTTGGTAACCACTTGAAGAGGACACCTCGTAGACTTGTGATATCGTGAATGCGGCACTCATATAACTCTAAATCTGTAATGAATGGGCCACAAAGTTGAAAAAACTGTTCCACGTCATCATCCAATTCCATTATATCCCATCTTTCCAGCTTGAATTTACGAAAGGGCTTCATTGAATGTTCATGGGAAGGCTGTTTCACATAATCAAGAAATCTTTGGAGGTGTGTGGGATAATCGGAGTCGTCGGAGAAGGTAAGAGATGTAGTAGGCTCCCAAAAGAACTCGTCGTAGTTGTCTTCGAGTGAAATTTCCATTGTCACACTGGAGCGCCAAGATTGGAGGGAGAGTTGGTACCACTCTTTGGAGACAAGGCGGAATATTGCAAGGAGTTCTACTGGACAAATTTTGAACATTCTCGTCAATATCTGAATTGGTGAGAATGAAAATAACAATTAAATAGTTGATAAAAAATAAACTTTAAAAAAAATTATAGGATATTATTAGTTTTTACTTACTACAGGATTATTTAGGGGATGAATCTCATCATGATTGGTTGAGGACTCATCTTTTTCTTCTTTATTCCTGCCGGTCTCAGTCTCGGCTTCTGTTTTGATATCATCTTTGAAAACTTGATCCAGTTTATCATCATCGGCCTTATTTTCGGAATCGCCCATGTCGCCAGATTGGCAGTCAATCTCTTGTTCTTCTTTGTCAACATCTGAAACATTTACCTCCATATTCACAACTGGACAATCCATCTTTTCAAGTGGTAATATACACTTATTTATTACGGTCCGTCGTGATCCTGATACTACTTAAACTTTTTTGAATTATGGAATTAATTTTAATTAGAAAAACAGAAGTTGATTGTTAAGAAAAGCGTCTGGTTTATTGAAAACTGGAGAGCTGTTTTTCATTCAACAAACAAATTACTAATGTGGCACTTTGAAGTACTCACGGAGAAATTTTACTCAAGGAAAAATAATGTGAACATAACCAAAAGTTGATACGTATGGAAAATATACAATAAGCCATTTCATACCATACAAATATTTTGCTGTACTTTTCTTTATACGATTGTAGGACAGGATGCAACCCATAACCCCCATTTTCATGGCATGAAATACAAAGAATTCTTTTGTAAAACTACTTTGATGTAAAAGAAGCTGCTTTTCTGATCCAAGGGCTTAAAATTGTTTTTAAATTTCGGGGTTTGGTTTTGTGTCAAATACGGCGACCTTTTGATAGTTATAAAGTAAAAAACGTCGGTTGTTTTATCTTTTTGTTTTTCACTGATGACTGTGATGACTGATGACTATTGTGAGAATTTGGGAAAATCAGTTACGTCTACTTTTTTCAGGCAAAATAAATAGAATGAAGTCAAAGTTTTTTATGCACTTGTTTTCCTGTTGACTACTTTGTAAAAGTGTTTGATACCAAGATATGATATAAAATGGATGTATTTTTGATTATGATGGTTTGATGAATAGGTAATCGCATTATTGTTTAAGGATTTTTAGTAAAAGATTAAAAAATTCTACCTTATGACTTGAAATGTCCAAAAAGCTTATTTATAAGCTGAATTTTAAATCCTTGCTCCCCCTTAAACTAAAGCTTGAAGTCTACGTGTAGAATGGATATTTTTTATGTGAGTAAACATAACATCATAAATAATTGTTATTTTCAGGATGAAACAAAATTAAATTTGAGGACAAGTATTTCAGTATTGTATCGTTGGGAAAAATAAATTTTTTAAATGTTCGTAAACATTTCAAACAAAGTGCATTTGGTACATACAACCTTTGTGTCGTCATTTTTAGTTAACTATTGATGATAGACTATTAATATAAATATGCATGTATATTTTCAGATGAAAAGTATTCGTATAAGTTAAATATACGTATTTACTGACAATTTAAAAAAATTAACTTCCAAAGAACGCTTGCAGTACAACAGACTTTATCAAAATATTAATAGACATGTAGTTATATAAAATAATAATTGCTTACAAATAAATATATCAAAACGATATTAGTATACACATTAATTTGATGTGGTGCAATTGACCATGCAGCACTTCATCATTATTACAGATCATAGTTTTCTCTGCCCCGTTGGTGATGGAATAAAACTAAAATTGAAAAAATAAAAGAGAAATTGATGAAAAAAGCTGCACAAGAGTTTATAATCAAATGTTTTATTAAATATGAAAAGTCATGATGATCGTAAAACTGCTCACCCAAAAATTTAATTTCCTTTGTCCAGTAAAACTGTTTCTAATGTCGTCTTATGCATATTTTTCGTATGCATAAGCAACCCGTTCCAAGTCAGCAGTTTTTGGCGACAGATACTACATGTCACACATTTTGTATTGGTCATATTTCTTTCTTCTGACTTCAAAACAGACTTTAAATGAGCAAACAAATCCTCTCCATCAGAGCAAGAAGCACCGCAAAGACAGTAATGTCCAATCGCTAATTTGACTTCATCGAATCCATGATTTTTCCAAGGTTGCTCACTTCTGACGGGTCCTCCGCCCACTACTGACGCTGATGTCGTCTCGTTGGTCGTTGTTGAAACCACTTCCGCCTGAATTGGCGCCATTTTCCTCCTCAGTTTTTCCTCCAATTCCAGCTTCTCCTTTCGAGCAGTTTCCATTTCAGCTTTCAATTTGTTCAGAGCACTCCCACCATCCCTCAATCTTGCCTCCAATTCTTGTAATTTATTCTTCAACAAATTATTGTTAGTTTTTGCCACACTCAAATGAAAAAGTTGATTTTGGGATGTGATCTCCAAATTTTTACGTTCTGCAGCAAGTTTGTCACAAGAATTGCAACTTTCACTGGAAAATATATTACAGATTCCAACGAGTTGACTGACATGATCTTCATCCAATTTTAAGTTTTTTGAGCCAAACATAAAATTTTCAGCTTCTGTGTACAGTTCACTGTCTTCAGAATCACTTTGACAGTGACTTTGACACGAATTATTTCTCACGGAACTCATTCTAAAATTTTTTAAATAACTAATTTTAACTGAAAATAATATTCTAAAGAAGCTGAAAAAGTCGCTTTTTACTTGTCCCTATCGATTAATATATACTGTGTATAGTTTCAATAAATGTTTCTGAAAGACTGGCTGTAAGATAATAAAATAAGGTTCATTTTCACAATACAAAAGCCCTTTCTCATAATAGTCTTTCATGTAGATTTACAGTTACATGTGCTAACATGAATTTTTTTCACTTATTTTGTATTTTACTATGACCATAACCCACTATTAAACAAATTTGTATGCATGTGTGTGTGTGTTCCTCATACTAACCATGACTTGAATACACAGATATGTTAGTTTTTTGGTTGACCACAGCAAGAAGGGACTTTTATTACTTTATTTGTGTTTTTGTGCCGACTTTAAGATAAATGTTTTTTGGTTCATTGAATGGATAAGAAATATTAGATGAAATGTTGAGTTTTATTGTCAATACAATTTCATAGCCAGTCACTTTACATGTATCCCATGCACATCTCAACTTCCATATGAAACAAAGGATGCATTCTCTTTATGTGTCTCTGATAATTTGTCCAGTTCCCAAACCGTTTCTCACAAACACTGCAAACTAATTTTACAATTTTCCCACAATTTGAATCATTTTCTTTTTCTTCAGGATTTTGAGCACTACCGATTGATTTTAAATGATAAAAAATTGAGCGATTATCTGAGAATTTCTTTCCACAGAGGCAAATGTAACTGTATCCCGCTTTTTCTCCCAAAATGTGTTTTGTATCTATTCCGTGAAAAGAAATGGCTGGAGGAGGAAGAAGCCCGGTTGGACTGTTGTTGTTGGTGAAAGGGTCAAAGTCATCAAAGCTTTTTATTTTGGATTTCAATTGATTTTTTTCAATGTTTAAAGAACAGAGTTCTGCTTGTAAAATGGTGAGTAGGGAGTCTTGACCTTCCAGTTCTTGTTGTAATCTATTATTCTCTTTGTCCAGAAGCGTACCCAACTTTTGGTCTTGGTCAAGAAGATCAGACTGGGTTATTACTTTTTGTGAGAGTTTTTCATTGTCTTTAGAGACTTGAATACAGTTTTCACACTTTCGTGGAGGAAGATCAAGTAATTCTTCAAGGGTTGTTGGGGGAGCTGCAGGGAACAATGAAGATGGGTTTGTGAGGGTTTTCATGATGGGATGATATGAAATGAAAAGATACAAAAAAATAAGAAATGTAGCTTTTCGGAGATGTGGACCCTTGGACGGCTACAGAGGAACTGAGGCATGAGCACGAACGAAAAAGCGTGATAACTGGTCATTTTTGCGTGGGGATTGTATTGTTGCTTTTTGATTTCCTGTTGTGATAAGGATAGGATATGGTAGTGAACACATGTCGTGGGTATAGGTAATGACTTTTATGAAGAACTACTTAATATTGGGTTGTATAAGTTGACTTTTATCTTTAAATGTATTAAAGTTAAAACAAAAATAGATTGATGGAATTTTTTTAAACATTAATTTATCTCCAGGAAATGATTCCTTGTGGCAGGACATTTGAAGCACGTATAGAAAACCATTTATGGTTTGAAACGACTTTTTACGCTTATAATTCAGTCAGTCATTGTATTCTTATTCTTGGTATGAAAAATGACAATGCAACTTAGTTCCTTCCATGATCATGATAATAATAATAATAATATGATATATTAACAACTTTGTGAGAATAAAAACATTTTTGTTTAATTCTAAATGTATTCTATAAGATGTATAAACAAAACTGACATAAATACAAAAAAAAATTATCTAAAATTTATAATTATCATTGTGACAAAGTGAAAAATCATTAAGATTATTTTGCATTATCCGGTTGAATGATGATGATGACTACGACTTGTGTATTGGATATTATGCTTTCTTAGGGCAAAATGAGACGATAGGATATTTGTGACAAAACTAGTGGAAATATTGTATGATGAATTAGGTAATCTATTATTCTATGATTACAATTTATAAAAATGTAGTTAAGTATATTTAAATTGTTGCTCATTCATTCCAGTTATATGTATGTCCTGAAGAAGATCAAAGAATTTGATCGAAAGCTAGACAGCTTTTAAATAAAAGTTACATCAAAAATGACCTCTGAAACCGTTCCTTTCACATTTAGGATATTTATTGATGAGCTGTTCCATTTCTTTGTGTACTCCGTTCTAATGTTTTTTAGCTGAAATCAAATTAAAAACATAATTTTGATTTTGATGAAAGAAAATAAATGTTTAAAAGTCATAAAATATGTTGAAATTGTTTTGACCTTACTGTTGGTTTCTACGATGTTGATGAAGCTCTTGCAAACTGGTGAAAATCTGACCACACAAACGACATCCTTTTAAAGAGGCGAGATAAGCAGATGAGATCCCGTGAGTGGCTTTCATATGAGTTCTTAGTTGATTTAAGCCTTGTTTCCGAATTCCACACGCAGTGCATAAAAATTTCTTACCGGAAGTGTAGTATTTTATGTGCTCACGTAAATTTTGCTTTGTTGTGAATTGGACACCACAAATGCAAACTGATTGTGGCTCTTTCTGAAAGTCTACTATGTGGTCAAGATGAAAAGGTGAGTCGGGCTTCTTTGTAGAAGATGATGATGGGACCTGGATAGGTACTGATATTACTTTCGGTACAACTTGAACTACTGGCAAAAACGCTGGCAACTGTTCAGTTTCTATTTTAAGTTTATTTAGTAATTTGGATTCCAATTCGGTTTTACTTTTGTTTATTTGTTCTAGTTCGTATTTAAAACAGGCAACTTCGTTGTCTTGTTGTTTCATAGTCACATCTAATTCTTGAACTTTTTGATGCAATAAGTTGTTTCCCTTTTCTGTATCGAGAAATTCTTGATTTCGGTCGTGAACTTCTCGTTTTAATTTTTCCAGATGAGGATAAAAATATTTTGCGGATGAACATTGAAAAGGTAACGGTTGAGTTGGAGGTCGTCCGTGATAACGGATGACACCAATATTATGTTTGGTTTGGCCGTTGATGGTGCCCTCCATTTTGTGTAAGGAATTTCACTTTAAATTAAAATTTATTTATTTTTCTACGGAAGATCAAAGCATCTACTTGTTTCGCTCCGCAAACTTGTGAAATAACTGATTACACTATTCACAGGATCAAAGGTAAAAGTGGTAAAGATTAAATGAAAGCATTTAAGGTGCGAGGAAAAAGTATGTTATTATTTTCATCCTAAGTTGCAGTTCATTGCAGTAAACTGTACCGGTAATTACCAGACATGTCCTAAAATCCCGAGAAAACAAGGAAAGGGACTAAATGAACAGCCTATGAATCTGGTAGAAACGAGAATTTTATGTTTAAGGTCCTTCATGTGTTTATTTGTATTCATCACAAAAAAATACCTGGATTTCTGTATTTTTTCTGATTTGGAGATACCAGCTAACAGAAACAGCAACAGCTCACTTAAATTTTTCTGTATATTTTAAAGTAAATTCTTTAAAAATTTAAAATGATATTTAAAATAATATTTTAATACTTTCTGCATAATATTTTTTTAATTTTGAAAGAATATATAATTGTTATAACTTTTAGCTTCTCTGCTATTTTAATTTGAGAACATCAATTAAAATTATATTTTTTGCTGTTGTGGGCGTCTAGTGACGTTGCTGCTCTTACTGTTTGAGGTGTCGGATAAATGAAATTGTGAGCTGTGATTTGCTTTCAGAATTGTTTAGTTTGTTGGAAATCTTGCGTTGTTTATTGCATTCCATTAGCTTCTTTTCCAACTTTTTCATTTTATTTTTCAGTACAAAATTTTCCTTCTGGCTGACGCTCAACTGATTCAATAGTCCCTGAATTACTTTCTCAAGTTGCTTCTTTTCCTCTTGGAAATCTTCACAGTGAGCACACTTTGCAGGTAGAAATATATCTTTGATTTCTGGTGGAAGATCATCCACAAATTGAGAGTAGCTTTTACTGGGTCCAGAAGTATTGCTTCCAAAAATAAAATTTTCAATTGGTGTGAATAACTCATCCTCCAAATCAGGTAGGTTATTATTTTTCCCCAAAGCCATTTTCAGGTGATATATGACAGAGATCCGATTTCAAAAAAATCTATTTTAATAAAATCGTTCTTCTTAGCAGGCTAAAAATATTATGCCGGTGATTGATATCGAATCAAATAACATATTATACCTACTATTTCATTTATAAAAGTCAGTCAACTCATGTATCTGTCTGGCCGTTTGTATTTGTATTTCAGTCGGACGACTAGACAAAGATCAAATAAAAACGGAGACAGCAAATTACAAATATGACATATTTTAAAAGCATCTCATCAAAATAATATCAAATGTGTAAATCCACGGGTAAACTACGTTATCTATTATGTACATATTTACTATTTATAAGCTTTTTGATAAGAAAACTTTTATGGAACACCACACAAAGTTTTGTTCCAAAGTTTCAATTGCCTTCATAGTAGAGAATGAAGATTACATGGAATATATGCGGAACACGTACGTAAATTTTCAAGATCTTTTGATGCATGTGATATCGATAACAAGTAATAATATATATAAATAGATTTCAACTTCAACAACTGGTTTATATATTAATGGCAACGGTTATCTTGTAAAGTTTTAGTACTCACTTTTTAGTACCTTGAAAAATACTCCTTTGATATTTAAGTTATTCCATTCAATCCATTCCCATGCATTTATAAAGAACGGAGTACTTGACTTGAAGAAAAAAATTGTCTCACTTTACCCTAAACTTACTTATATGATTATGATTTTAAAGATTTATTCGGAAGCATAATATTAGGTTATGAAAGAAAATATTATTAAACTTTTTATTTTAAGCGTTTCACATATGTACAGCTGTTAGAGTATTATGACATTTTCTTATTTAAAAACTAGTTTCAATTTAAATAATTTAATAAATAATTTGTTGTCCTTTATGTAACGGAAGTGCATATAAATTACTATAAATTTCAAAGTCAACAGTGATCAAGATGCCCCAAATCTTGACTCCCAATTACAAAATCTTTCATTTAGTTGCGGCGTCAGTGTTGGCTTCATCGTTTGAATCACGTCAATTATGTCACTGGTATCAATTACTAGCTTTTCTACAAAAACGAAATAAAATAAGCGTAATTTCATTTCGAATATAAAAACTATTCAGAAATTAAAACTCATAAAAAATACCAGTAAGTTCTTATTACTATTTTTATTTGAAAAATGTTGCCGAAACTTCCGAACAATTGACTCCTTTACAATATGCTGTAAATCAGAAGCCGTGTATCCATTCGCTTTCTAACAAAATAATTTCACAAAAATTAATTATTAAATTCTTCTTACTAAAATTACTAAAATCATAAGAATCCTTCTTACATTTGCAACCAAATTGAAATCCACATTGCACAAGATAGCTCCTCCTCCTTTTGACTCTGCCACGCCCTCCATGGCTTTCTTAAACCCCTTTTCTAAAATCTCCCGCCGTTCATTACACTCCGGTAATCCGACAAAAATCCTTTTTTCCAGTCTCCTCAAAATTGCAGGGTCCAAATCCCAAGGAATATTTGTCGCCGCCAAGATGAATACTGGACAGTTATCCTTCATCGATAACAGCCCATCCATTTGTTGGAGTAGTTCACTTTTGAGACGTCTTGACGCATCGCTTTCCCCTCCACCTCCAGAGTCCCTTGTTGATCCCAAGGCGTCAAATTCATCAAAAAAGATTGTTGAAGGCGCTTGATACTTGGCCAATTGAAATAGGACCTTCACCAATTTTTCCGAGTCTCCTCGCCACTTGCTGACCACCGACGATGAAGAAATATTGAAAAATGTGGTTTTACATTCGGACGCCACAGCTTTCGCTAACATTGTTTTCCCATTTCCGGGTGGTCCATACAGGAGGAGTCCTCTCCATGGAGGAAATGCACTACCAAAAAACGCTTCAAATTCTCTGGAGTAGACCAAAGACTCCATTAAAATCATTTTAGGATTTTCTAAACCAATCACATCCGACCATCGTACACCAAGATCCTTTGAGACGACTTCGCTTTGAATCATTTCGGCTAAATCTGCCATCTCTTCTGAGGGAAAACTGAGACCGGAAATGGGCTTCAATAAGCGATCACCTGAAAATGGGGCAACATGTGAATTGGGAAGAAGGTTATCTCCACTTCCAGTCGCAGTCGGATGTAAGGATTTGACTAATGGCGTCACGAAGCTGTTGTCAAAAGTGTCCTGACCTCCTGCTCGTCCTTCTTCACCTTCCATTGCACAACGACGAGGTTTACTGCTTTTGGCACGAGAAGTTTTATTTGTTCGAGAATTGAGTTTTGTGAGAAGACTGTCGCTTGAAGATGAAGATAGCTTCCGGAAGTACTGTGGATAACGCTGGAATCTCAGATTGTGGTATGCTTCAAATTCGATGAAAATTGATTGGAGGTCGATGTTTTCACACATGACGTATTGGTTTAGATCGAGGGAGCATTCGGTAGCAAATGTTGATGCCGTTGCTAAATATCTAAGACAAAATTACAATAAATTTAGATCATAGATTTGATTGGCTTCAGATGCGGAAGTACAAAAATACATGTTATAAAAAATAATTAAAAATAAGAACCCTTTGTCCACGAGTAACTGAAACGCAAAAAGTAGCATGGCCTTTTCCCTGGCTTCCATTCTTTTCTCCTCCTTCAAAAAATCAATAAAAATACAATATTTTTCTAAGATTTTACCCATAAATTAGTTTTTCCATAAAAATTTTGGATTTAAAAATATACCATGTCCTTTGCCGTTGAGCTTATCTTTATACTTGCGTAACTTAGCGTGGTCATTCTTTGAAACTCAAGAATTCGAATATAAATACTAACTTATTTTAAAATGTATAAAATCAGAAACCGTTTTTATTTTAAATTCTGCTACAATTGTCAAGTTTCACTAAAGCTGAATGAAAAATATTATTTTATTATCATTATTCTTTCATGTCATGTGGATGCAGAGAAAGGGAAAGAATTGATTTAGTAGAAATATTGATCAATCGTTTATATGGCTTGTTGTTAGAAAATAAGATGCCATTTCCCTAGTGAAATTTTATGGTGAAGATTGAAGAAGGGTTTTTGCTGAACATTGATTTTTAGAAGCAAACAAAGAAAAGAGTCCAATAATATAATATTAAAAATGTAAAGTCGACTTAAATTGATTATGTTTTGCTTTTTGTGTGGTTTAAGTTTGAAGACGTAAAGCAGCTTTATATTTGCAGTTTATATGTTATTGCATTTTTTTTACAAATTACAACGACATCATTTAATATTATGTACCGTGATTAGTTTCGCTCGTGGAGTGTTACGATCAATACTATATTATGGTTTGTAATTACGGCACAATAAAAAGCAGAAAATAACTTATGAAAGCGGACAATCTTCAGGAAATTAGATCAAAATTATAGAATTCCAGCCTAGTTTTATTTCATAGTTTCGTAGTTATTATATGTTTTAATAATAAAGGAAATCATATAAATATAAATAGTCTAAAAATGACAACTATTTGCGATAGCGTGAAATTCAACTAGTTTTTATTCCAAAATGAATCAATTCTAAACTAAATACGATACAAATGTGCATATTTGAAAAAACATAATTGATACATTTCTCACATTTGCATCATGAGATGTAAGTAACTTTCGTAACGATGAGTTAATTATGTATAAGGAGATCTGCAAAATTGCTACTTGTTTGAAGTGACAACAGATTAATAACCTCAAATGAATGAAGAAATAATTTATAACATTGTTTTCAATTATATCAGCCAACACGTAAGAACTGTACAAAAGCTTATCAGAGTGACTAATAATGATAGGATGTTTGTTATCACTGATTGACTTTAGCTTGAACTTTTTTTTGTTCAAGTTCAATTGCAAATACTAAATCGGGTTAAATCAATGGGTGCTTCGTGGTTCCATTATAACTTGTGTTGGGATTTCCTTTGCTGGATCGTAGTAAACGTAATCCATTGATATATTAATAATTGTCATGCTGTATTTCCCAAAAAAGCTCATGATCTGACCTAAGGCAATCTTGAAACCACATAATGGATAATCAAATTTCTTGAGACCGAGAGAGCGACAATGACGTATTTATCTGATCTTAAATACATCACATTCTATAAGTGCATGATTCTTATCGGATAACTGTCACAATGAAATCGGATATTGATATTTTAACTTGGCATATGATGCACTTGACACTTGGCTAATGAACTTGTCTCCTTCATTCCAAATATTTACACAAGTTGTTCATTACACTAATTTAAGCCAAAACAAACCCGAATAGTTCAACAATCTTCATCGTCGGTCAATAACACTGTTTGTTTAAAATTATTCAAATAAGTTTGCAAAAATGTTATCGTACAGACTACAGAGTACAAGCAATCATAACTGAATGTGCATATTAAAAGTGTCACCAACTCGTAAATTATCTTTGATTCATTTCATATTAGAGAAGTTCATTGATTTTGTACTTCGAAATATCCGCATCTTCGGATTTCTCATGTAAAAAATTAGTATAAAAGCGGGTAAATTTCTTCATCCCAATACCATACACAGCCAAACCCTCAATCCTCAAACAATCCTAGAAACTTTTATTCTCCAAAAGCATACAATTCAAGTAGCAAAATGTTTAAACTTTTGACTTGTCTCCTTGTGGCGGGATCTGCCCTGGCAGCAATTGATCCCTCCCACAAAATCGCCTCCAGCCTCCAATCCCGTCTCCAGTCTGGTCAAACGGCTAACATCATTGTATCTTTTGTCGGAGG
>JAQFYG010000486.1:0-29727 GCA_034694325.1 Entomobrya corticalis | reverse complement strand
GACACCAATCGATTTATTAAGAATTGCACTACAAACTGACATAAAATTCAGGTCAAATTTCAGGTTTACAGTCTTGCGTATCCCTCGTTAGTTGGGATTTTTGAGACAAACAAGAAACAACCATGGCTGCAGCAGCTTGTCCACCCAGTCTTACAGGTTGTTGTCTACCAGTTTCCAAACAGAATATTAATGATTATAACATTGAAGTTACAAAAAATTAATATTCCAATTTCTTTGATTATATTGAATTCCAGGCAACTCTTCTTGAAAAAGTGATGCAAATAAACTTAGGCAAACGAGTTACTTCAGGTTGAGTTCATGTAATTGCCGGTGATGCGGCAAAAATTATGCCATGATCTCAGTATTTTTGTCAGGTTTTTTGTGCTTATAATTCAATATACAAAATATGCTAAAAAGATATTGTTGATTATTTGTCTTTGTTTAAATGCTAAGTACATAATAATAGTTTCCCCTTGTTTCGTAATAACTGATTTAGTTTAAATATGTATGATTTTTTTTGTTGTAAATTGTCCAATAAATTTGTGATTGTTTCAACATACTTACATTGTTTTTGATTTTAGTGGAATAAAGTGGAAACTGTGTGCGAAGCCAAATTAATTATTATGTTCACTCAAAATAGCAGGTCACTTTTGTACAATACTGTTACATTTTAAAAACACAATTTTCACCTATTCGCACAATATTTTCATACTTTCTATTTCAATATAGTGTTTGTTCATTACAATGTAAAAACAGAATTGTTGTTATTGCGGTTACGTCATCCTCTAAAGTTAAATGCATGCATTTAGGTGTTCCCAAAAATGCTTACAATTAGTTCATTTTATACTTCTAAATTTCTACTCTACCGCCTTTTCTAAAACAAGTTCAACATTCCTAAGCTACAAATTAGAATATTATGAGAAAAGGTTTGAGGAAATTGTAGTTGTAGTTTGACTCAAAAAGTTAGAAACTTATTAGCAACAAACGAATATATTATAAGCGATTTTTTTTGTGTTTTGCTGAATGACAAATAAATTTATTGATAAGAGTTCTACTCTTAAGAACCAAGGTTTATAAACAAAGCATAAAAATATAAATTTTATATGAAGGTTTGGATATATTTGGGTTTTTGGAAAGGGGAAAACCATTGATTTAATGAAAATATGATGCACCAAACGTTTGAGAGTTGTCTAGGTTAAAAACGTCTCAATTTCTGCTAAGCTTAACCATTACCTGACAACTTATATTACTGAAAGTTTAATTGCTAAGCATTTTAGTTAAAATGATTCAAGTTTTGCACAAATTCTTCTTATGATGGTGTTTGGACGTACATTAATAAACTTTAGGATTTAAAGATAAGACTAAAACCCAAAATCTTTGTTTATGCTCACACGTTGTGATTTTTAAATATAATGAACATTATTACAATAAAGAGGAAATTAAAAAAATTGTCATTGGGTTATTGGATCATGAGCATATAAACAGGACAAAACAAGCAAACGTTTGTATAACCAACATCATCTTCAATTTTGTTTGGCAAACTATTAGCAGATTATATATTGATCGAAGGATTAAATGTGTAGTCTTAAGATGGCGCGGTTTATATATGTAGGGGCCATCAAGGTGGGTGGGTGGGACCACTGGTAAAAGATGGGGCTAATGGTAGTGATACAATGCAAGTGTCCTTAGGAGAGGATTAATCCTGTGCATGGTTAAGGTTTAAAGCTGCATCGTTATTGCATTTATGTTATTTCCGTGCAAGTATATTGCACATGCATTTTATTATTAGCATTGTGGGGTTACCTATAAATAGCGGGTAAACTTTGCAGTATTAACTGACCTCATTCACATTGGGTTTTAAATATGCTTCCAATTTGACACATGTACGACTTCATTCGATAAAAAGTTGGTCAGTTGGTCTTAACAGGACGGAGCAAATATCATTCGCCGTGTCCAAGATTTATTTTAGTTTGACCAGTTTTCAGTTAATATAAGGGTGAGTCTGTTTGTTATAAGTTTAAATTCATAGAAAGAATAATATGAAAAAAGTTTTTGTAAACCGATTTTGTAAAAGCAGTAGAAAGATTTTAGCTCAGTAAACCGCAGTGTATAAGAATTTAGTATAAAAGTCGTGGACCTTGCCAATATAAATTGCTGTGTTACAAAACATAAATTTTGGGTCCAGTTTTGTAAAGTAAAGCTTTGGTGTATCGTTGACCATCCTTGGTCGCAAAATGGAGCAAGTTCACAAATGGGACGGATACCGCGGAGAATTTTCAAAAACTGGTGTAAGTATTTAAGCGTTTATAGTTTATGGCCAAATATAGTTTTGTGGGAAAAATTATAGTGCTAGATATTTTAGTTTATAAAAATTGGGTATAATGATTTTTCATTTAAATAGGGAGGGATTGTATCGGAAGGTGTAATGAAGGCTATAGCGTATGGAATCTCCCGGATGACTCCTTCCCTGCTTGACACGGTAGCCAGCTCTCATAAACCAGCCTTAAAAATTGCATTGGCTCGGGTTCATCCAGATGAGTACAAACCGCGAATGTGCAAGGAAAACCTTGAAGTAACCGGGCGAATTCAAAACAGACTTTACACTGGAAATCTCAAAGGACCGGAAGAAGCAAGTACACAGGTTGTTATTAAACAACTGTTTTGCAGGGGAGAAGAAGTTTGGAAAATACGGGATATGATGCTTCACTTGTCCAGTGACAGAATTGAACATTTAATTGGGGCATTTTATGAGCAAGGAACCTTCTTTGTCACAGAGTTGACTCTAGGTATGCTTTTATTTTTGTCGTTTTAATTTTGTATTGGGAATATATAATAACAGAATAATGCAAATATCAACATTTCATTTATTTGAATAATTACCTAGGTTCATGGGATACACTTCGTCAGCCGGTTTCTGCACAAACTACTCTAACATTTGGAATTCAATTGCTCGAGGCTTTGCAGTGGATGCATTCCAAAGGTATTATTCACTGCGATGTGCAACCGGAAAACTGTTTAATCAGGACCAATAAAAATTTGGTGTTGGCCAACTTTAAGGACGCAGTAATATTGAAGGAGGTAATTGGAACCGGATACATTTTTTGTTTGATAAATTAAGCCTAGAAGCGTTTTTATTTGCTTGTTTTCTGTTTTACTTTTAGGGATATGAAGCCGTCAGGCTAAATTACTTGAGAGCGCGTACTGGATTCAATGATATGGAATCTCTTGTTTCAAAAGAGGTAAATCAGCTGTACGATGTTTTTGGCGCTGCGTGCACTATATATGAAATGGATACTGGAACTGAGCTGTGCAAATATTATGACGAAATGTACACCACGGAACAACTTGAAATTTGGGCAAACCAGTCCGAAGTTCACGCATTTGATATAATCTCTGAAACTAAGACGCCTCACCAAGCCTTTCTACAACGCATCGGTAACAGCAATTTTCATCAAATTTTACGGATGATGGTTGTTGGTCGTAAAGACCGATTTAATGCTACTGAGGTCTTAATGAACACCCAAACGAAACGGCTGATGAATACTTACAGTATTGACTTTAAAGATCTCGACTATTGTAAGTATGATAATAAGCTGTAACATTACTGATTTGGAAACGGCAATCTAGACAATTTTGTTAAACTTTAAATTATTTGAACCAAAGACACCGAGCCACTGGTGAGCGAGCTCTCTGTTCAAGAGACCGATATGGGATTTTACAGAATTCAGGAGCCAAATGAGACGGAAGAGATTCTTGATCATTATGCCCTTGGGGGAATTTATTTTGACGCTGACGTAATTTTATAAATATCATTACAAACATGGACAAAATAGTCACATTGAATGGATTAAGCAATTATCAAATTTTACTATTTTTGTTTCAGAAATGGTCCACTTGGAATGATCTGATTGCCAGCAAAAATGACTTGGTTGGGTTTTTCGATAAATACAAAGACTGTGATTGGCTACTTAAACTGGTTTACCCCATTCTTAAGGTAAGAAATTAAAAGCAATGTATTCTCAATTATTAGCTAGCATCAGTAGTTCGTTTTCAAGAGCGGATAAGCTGAATTTCTTCTGAACCTTTTTATTCCAGATAACTAGGATCAAACGATTGATTCAGAAAAAAATTGGAAAACGGGTTCCATCCGGTTTTAGAACTGTAATCACCAGGGAAGCTTCAAAAATTGTGCCATTCTTCTAAAATGATTTTGCTTTGTGTTGATTGCATACCCTATCAAATGTAAGGTTACAATGTAAAAAGTAAACTCCTCATTTGTAAGTTACAATTGAATTTTCGTGATTTACGTACTAAAAATTAATGAACTATTAAGTTGTATTTGAAAAATGGAAATTTGTAATTAATTTTATTGACTTCCTATGCAATAAATCTGTTATTGCTATACATTCTTTTTCTTGGTGTTTGGTTATTTAATGTTTATATTTAATAGTATGAGATATACATTATTGAAATCCTGGCATGAAAACTATTTTAAGGTAATCTGAAAAGCATACCAATTATGTAAGCAATTTTTTAAATTTTAACACTGAACATTATAATAATTTTTCATCACTTTTGATGATACTCAAATATAAATTTCGCAAATAATCTATCAATAAAAAAGAACATTCAAGCAGTTTGTCCATTCATCATTCACTTAAATTTGGAAGCAGTAAAAATATGTCTTTTAAACTTGAATTTTTACGATTATAATAAGTTTGGGTTGAAAAATGAAAAACACATTAAAGCAGTTCAAAAATATTATATAAAATTTGTAATTAATGGTCAAACCTTTACTCTTACATGTTTTTCTACACAGACTTTTCTTTTGCCTCCTTACTTTACAAATTTCTACATCATAAATAGAAACTTTGAACAAAAATTTGTAAGGAAGTCAAACTATGATACTTCGTTCAAAAAAGATTAAAACGTGATTTATTTTGCTCAATTGGTTAGACTTTCATAATTTATTTTACATATATGGTATATTTTGCCGCTAATTGTAAGGGATTACGTGAAGAAATATTTCTAAATTTAGCTTATAAATGTTGCATTTATAGGACCAAAAGTTGGACATGCCAGACTCATATTAAAGATGAAAATCTTATTTACACAATTTTTCTTTAATAGAAAAGAAACAATTACTTTATTCAGTTTATATAATTTTTAAAGACTATGAAAATCAATTAGGTACTCATTACGTGTCCCAAAAGGCTGTAATACATGTTGTGTTGAATTTTATGGATGGAATTATATGGACTGATCATCTGAGTTTTTAACTGGGCGGGTTTTGTTTTGGCGGGAAATGTCTATCTAAAAACCTGGGTGTGGTGAATATTTGGAACATATGGGGGTCAGGTGGAAAAACATGGCGGGCAAAAAATAAGTGTCCTCCTGCCAGGTTGATTCTTGTTTGCGTAAACTAAGGAAGTAGTCACCAATGATTGAGCAACTATTGTACAGTGTCGGCACCTCTGAAAGAACGGCATTTTGTTTTTGGACAATATATTTTCCTGAGGCAAACCAATTTACCTTTTAGTTTTTAACGAAGTGGGCCTATAGGCACAAATTATTGGCATGATGACCAAATATTTTTAAACTCTAATAACAGTTGGTTATTGCAGTGTTATTTTTGGATTCTCTAAGCTTGGATTCTAAAAGTTTAAACTGAACGTTGCAACAGTTAAAGGTAGGGTTTTTAATATTACAAATTGGGTGAAACAATTGAAACTTTAGTGTAGAAGTTTATGGAAAGATGTTATTATATTTAAAAAGTATTACAATGACTGCTACCACGAATTCAAACCCAAGCATACCTTATAAATTTGCAAAGACAAACTAAAAACAAAATAAGACAATAATTTGTAATTTCATTGCGCCAGACAAACCAGACTCTATACACTATAAATTTCTAGGCATAAAATCAAACATTTGTATTAATTTTCTGTAAGCTAACAGTTTCAAAAACAGATTCAACACTGTATTATCAGTGCAAACATAATTACAAAAATCTTTTGGCTTGAATTTTGAAAACTTTTAGAAACTATAACTTGCGCAAAAGTTTTAAACACAACACGTTCATTAACTAAAAGCCACCACACGCTTTGAACAAGCAAACACTAGAAATCATATTAACGTCTTTTATAAAACCTAAAATTACGTAATTCTGCCACACGAGTTTTTTAAATATTAAACTTTAATTTGGTTATTGGTTGGGTCAAAGTTTATATTTGCAAATGTTTGGAATATTAAAGTTTTATGCATTTGCTTCAACTTTGAATGCAAATCATTTTGTAATCTCTTACAGATGCCTACCACCGCTAGCTTACTATTTATGAAGGAATCCCTGCTAAGCAGCACACGGACGGACATTAGTCAGTTGGAAATTGCTTTGCGGCATGCAAAACATCTGGAACGGGAACTCGCAGAAGCGGTTGTTAAACTAAATGCGCAGTTGAATCAGGAATGGAACCAGAATGGACGAGTGAAGAGACCAGAGTTTAACGAGAATGTAAGTAAAACAAAACGTATTGGCTATATCTCACAAAAGTTTGTAAAAATGTTAGCAAAGCTCTTCACAAATTTTTTCTCTATTCCAGGTACTTCTACTCCTCATTGAAAACTCGGACGTGGAGACGGCAAAGCACATGAGGGCTACTTGCAGATTTTGGAGGAGACAAGTGGACAACGCGCATGGATCAAAGTTTGTGAAAAGGGTCTGCTGGAGGACTACGGAACTGACGAATCTCCAAGACATGACGCAATTTGACATGACATCATTTATGGCGGTGGATACTATCAAGTTCACGGTTACGGTAAACTTGAAAATTGTGGATCAGGTCCTTAGCCGACTGCTTTCAACTGTTCGGAAAATTACCATTGACAGTTCTGCTACCACCATTACTGGAGCGCCGGCTCATCTCAAGACACTGCAACAATATACAAACCTGGATTACCTTTGTATTAATGTACCAAGTAATATTCTACAGGATGTCCGTTTCAATCCATTTGACAATCGGATGCGGGTAAAGCGTCTTGCTATTAATTTTAGTGGAATTACAAGGTTGAGAATGAGAAACGTTTTGACTTTTTTTAGTGGCGTACGCATTTTTGATGATTATATCTTAAACAATGAAATGGATAATAGTTTTGTTACGTTTGCGAAAAAGGAAAAAAAACCAGTTCCATATGTAAAGAGAAAATTGCAAGACGTAGCAGGTTGTGTCTCTTATTCTACCATTTATGATTAAAAAGGATACGGATTATAAAGCGATTAAAGTTATTTCGCTTTAATGAACTTTTTTAAAGCTCTAATCAATTGACTGAGATATAAGATGAATAAATTTTTTCAAACTTGCTGTAAAAGCATTGATGACGAATTTGTATAATGATTTTTTATAATGATCGTTACTGGGGTGAGGTAGTAAATTAATTAAATAAGTAAGATAAAACAAGATTGATTTTTGTTAATTAAATTATAATATATTTTCTTAACAGGAATGATTTTATCATGTAATAATAATTAGTTTTCAATTGTGTACTTAAAAGTAGTTGACATAGTATGTCATGGAATAATATTTATGCTGAATATGTTGTTTGTTGTTTAAAGTTGTCCCTAATTTGAGACACGATTATGTAAATAGTTTATTAAGACTGATGCTGGTTGTTTCATGAATTTTAAATAAACCAGTAAAATGAAAATCTCTTGTTGTGTTGTATTATTTGCCTTTCTGTGTATCTTTTTTCGACCTGAGTTTCATTCAATCTGTACGCAAAAATCTCACCACAATTTTTAAAACAAAGAGACAGCTATGCCACTAACCTGAATATCTTTTGTAACAGTGTCACTCAAAATTATTTGCACTTGTTTAATCTTACTAGTACCTGGAACATTTGGCATATTGTGTAGTTAAGTTATTCTTGATGACAGATAAGAGACAAATAGAATATCACATGGTATAGTAAGCCAGTTTAAAATATTTAGGCCAGTAACTAATCCAAGTAAGTTTAGCTAACGTGACATATTGCAAATAATGCAAAGCTATGTAGTGAATAAGCTAATGCAAAGTTTTAATCCTTAAACAGCAAAAATATACACTAGCGTTTTCACAATTTCGTTAGAAACAAATTTTACAAATATTTGAATTATAAGCATATAATTTATATTGTCAAAATTCGTCTCTAGAACTTACTAATTTCAAGACCATAAATTATAATATTTGAGGCAAATATTTAATTCTGCAATTCGAAAAGTTCTCGACTGTTTATGACCTTTTGGTTTTTTTTCAAACTTTTAGTTATAAACAAAACATACAAACTATTTTATTGGAAGCCATTAATTTATATTATGGAGCGGAGAGTGTATAGTTAGTTATCTTATGGTTTTACAATAAAAGTTTATAAAACAACTCTATTCTTCATGCTACAAATATTACTAAAGAAATGTTTGTTTTTGTTAGAATTTGGCTGAATATTTGGATTACAAACAAAGTGTGCAAACAGCATAAACTATATTGTAATTGTTTTATAAATTATATAGCTTACTGATTCCGACTCTACAAAATATAAGATTTGAGGCAAATATTTTATTCTGCAATTTGGAAAAATTTGTTTTTAGTTTTGAAGATTTTTTCCAAACTTTTCGTTACAAACAAAGCGTACCAATACTATATAATAAGCTAATAATTCATATTTAGGATATTTGAGTGTAGAGTATTTTTATCTTATGGTCATAAAGGTAAAGCTGATAATTCAGAAATTAATCCGGAATGCTATAATATTAATAAAGAAGTTTCACCTCCTGTTAGAATTTGGCCAAATATTTTGATTACAAGCAAATTGTATAAATATTTATAATATAAGCACATAATTTGTATTGCCACGAGTCATGTCATAAGTTTATTAATAAGTAGATCATAAAACATAAAGGTTGAGGCAAATTTTTCATTCTGTGATTTGGAAAATCCTCAACTGATTTTATCTTTGAAGATTTTTTCTTTTTGTTATAAACAAAGCATACAAATTACCTTATTTTAGGCACAAAATTTATATAATGGAGATATGAGTGTAGACTATCTTATATTTAAGATCACGAAATAAAGGTTTATAAGGGTTTAATCGGTTCAACGTGGTAAAAAGATTAATAAAGAGTAGTTTTGCATTTGTTGGAAATTGGATAGGTTTTTTTGTTACGAACGAAATTTGCAAATATTTATAAAAAAGGAGATTCGTTATAATTCGTGTCCAAAGGTTATTATTTAAGGATCATAAATTATAACTTTTGAGGCAAATATTTAATTCTTCATTTGGAACATAGTTGATAGTTATTTCCCTTAAGGACAATTTTAGCAATTTTTGATTGAAATGTACAAAAAATAAATGATCAGCTTAGTGTTCTGCTTTAACCACACATGCGATATTTTTCAGTATAATAAAACGTTTTCGAACCGTAGCTTACCTCTCCATGTAAATATTATATTGTGGATTGGTGGATACATAATTGTAGGCATAATATATATAATTAGTGGATACATAATACATACATAGGCATTCCTACTAAAGGTACAAAATGCATGTGTGAGCACACATATGTAGTCAAGCGTTAAGATGAAGCGTAAAGGTATGTGTGCAGTGACCAGTGCGGTTTATTCATATGCAAATTCATCTGTAGACATAACAAAGTGTTCGTTTTGTGTATTTTTAGTATTGACTATTGCTCTGTGAAAATACGTGTATATGATCTGGCCGCAAACGTTGCTTACTTGCACGCATATCAATATCTTGCCTTGCATAGCTGGCTTATATGTGCATTGTAGGCTGACTTGGGTAAGATGTTTCAAGCGACACGGTGAGTTAATAATTATACCAATGAGGAAGGTACCCTCACTCGTTTTTTCTGGTTTATATGTGAACTACTTTGAGCGGGTGGAAACATGCTGTGTTAAAATAACCTCAATAAAACATAATAAAAACGTTTAACAAAATACATACAATACACATACGTACTCCATTATGTTAACTGAAGGGTCAGGTTTTGTCAATTTACTTGACAGCAGGACGAATCTAAAAATCATTTAGTACCGTTCCTACCTCCGAGGATGCAAGTTGCCAGTTTTCAATTCTTTGAAATCACAGCAAAAGTGAAATTAGCTGAAGACTTTCTGAAAAATTGTTAAAATATATCTTTTGATTAAATTTGAAATTACAGTTATTATTATTGAAGTTACATTACTCGACTCTTGTGACAATAAAATTTAAAAGTTTTAAGTGAATTTGCGACTGCCCAAAAATGGTCAGCCAAATGGTCAAGGACCAAGAATTTAGACGTGATATTTAAAATTCTATTTACATATCCGAATTTCTAAAAGTGATAATGGTTTTGTATCTGGAAAGGTAATATTCGTGCATTCCATTTATAATTTTATTCGTTTTTTTTCAGGTCACCGGCCAAGTCCAACAGCAGAAGACTGGGATTTGAACGCCAGGTTTTCCACCATGACTGCGGAAGAAAGGCGAAACAATATTGATGAGGTTGGAGCATCCGCAGCTTACAAAAATTTATTTCCATCGGACTTGTCCAGCAATGCTTCAAACAGTGGAAATGAATCTGACAAGGATGAAGGTACGTTTAAGTTTCACACACTAGTCTGCGAGCAGTTTTACTTTCATTTTTGGCTTCAAATGTTTTAATTTTGTGGTTTAAAAAACACATGACTCTAGCTATAAAGTGACTCTTGAATAAACTTTTAACCTTACAACACATAAATTTTGATACATATTTTGTAAAGTTTATATAATGCGATGTTAATGTGTAGGCACAATTTTAAAAATCTTTATTTTAAACTTTTTACAGAAGGACTTCCAATACGCCAAAAATTGTCAAGGCCGGCTTTTGAAAATTCGCCACGTGAAAGCGAGCAGTGCGAAATGCCGACGTCATCAACAAGGTCCAACAAGAGCAATACGGGACGCTCTAGTGGGCAGCAAACTTGCCGACAAAAAAGCCTTCGTCGTGGAACCTTCCGTAGTCCGAATGACAATGACCGTTCTAGATCTAGATCAGGATCTCGAGGCATACTAATATTATCATCACGTTCGTCTTCATCTAGCGTAGACGCTCGACCAACCCAACCCACAAACGGACATGCATCGACTCAGGGAGGATTAAATGCTACTGACCAGCTGGTAACAACTGGACCAGTCGGCCCTTATTGCGCAAACTTATCGCCATTACGTTCGGCCAATGCCGAGCCTTGTGTATCATTGGTCCACGCAAAAACACCGGCCTCTTCGGAAACGATTGGTATGCAAACATTACCAAAGTTTTAGTAAACTATGGAAATTTTTCTTGCAAGAAAAAAGCATCAGTTGCTTTTCTATATTGCAGAAAGCACGGGTTCTCAAATTTTGAGCGCGGAAATTCAAGCAGCAATTGCGTCCTTGCTTCGTCCTACGGTTTTTTCACCTTCTCCGTATCAATCGAGTAAGTGGCATTTGTAAAAATATTTTTTATTTGGATCGTGCCTTAATTAGTAACATGAAATAGCGATTGTTTTTCAATTTTATGCAGCAAGTGATTCCGTTGAAGCCCCTGAAATTTACTGCCAAGCAAGAGATTCCGAAACATCTTACCATCAAATATCCATTCATCAAGAAATGACGAAAATGGTGTATTCCGTTTTTGATGGGCCAAAAACACCAGAAAAATCTGCGTCACCGCCACCTTGCGGATCAAATATGACAAACAATACAGCCCTGGAAACTGTCGTCCCTGCTATGAACGCGTTGGCTTCAAACGTGCCAATTATACTGCCAGATGATTTGCCATCCAGCACAATTGGTACATTTTTGCCTTAAATTTTAAGTTTCCAACTTGTAAACTTTAAAAGATGACTGAAGTCTTAAACATCGAATTGTAAACCACAGAAATTATGTATTCTGAAACTTTTTATATAGATCAATCGTCAACTGTTAGGCAAGCACGTTATGAGGGCAACCAAGGATCGGGGACCACGGCCGCAGAGAAACTTAGCTGCACTCAGTTGGAAAAACTGATGCAAGAAAACAGGGTAAAGTGGGAGGAATCTAGGAGCAACATCAGCGAACTAAAAGATGTACTAAGACGCTTGGACCTAGATTATGACGAAATGGAGCGACAATGGGCCACTCAAAATCAAAAGGAAAGAGCTGTTGGAGGTTTGGGAAACAAGTTTGGACATTTGACAAAGTACGTCGATGAAAGCAATAAACGAATGCTGGTGATGGAAGAACTAACAAACAAGGCCAAAACCAGACTGTTGGTTCCCGAAGACGTGCAAGCTGCATTGAGCAAGTGTTTTTTAACTTTTTGAAATCCTTCATTTTTGAGCATTTTGATGCATTTTAACATAAATATATACTTGTATTTATTTTCAGAAATGTTTAGTGTAGACTTAGAAGAGGTGGGAATGCAACTGTCTCTTACAAAACCTTCTGGTTTGAAATCTACTTGGGCCCCACCATTAATACACCGACCCGCTTCCCTGTCAATTGCGCCGCCCAGTTTCCTGCCAAGCAGTCAGTCAGCGGTTACGCCAGCAACTCAGTCGGTCACTCAAACCGGCACGTTGTCATTAGCTATCTTGCCCGGTTTCTCGCTGGCAGTTATGTCTTCTCCTGCCTCGTTAGGATCTCTGCCAGCCCTTACGACAACTGCATCGCCGTTATCCAATTCTGCAATTTTGTCCGTGTCTGTTCCGCTCAAACCACCAGATGTCGTTGGAATGCCAACCGATTCTGAAACCCTGCATAATGTTGCGAAGCGCACATCATCAATTGTTACTGCGGACAAGGCCATTGAGGCTAAGGAAAGTGCGGAAACCTCTGGCAGATCTTCATCACTCTCAAGTCACAAGAAGCATAAGAAGAAGCATTCTCGTCGTCACAGAAGACACAAACATAACAAACATAGCAAACAAAACGTTGAGGACACACCTTTAAATGTCAAAATACAAGATGAGGCAAAAAAGGTTTCGTCTGGGTCTTCGTCATCCCGCAAAAAGTCTTCGCAAAGTCATAGTGGGCACCCAGTGAATGACAACGAGACAACTGGCAATGTCGACCCCTAAATAATCTCGTTATGCTTATGTTTCTTTAACTAATTTGTTCATGTTTGTCATGTACAGTTTGAAATTGTTTGTTTGTAATATGATTCATGACATTTTATTTAAAGATTTTTGGTCATTCTCTGTAAATCTATTTAGTATCATTTTGTTAATTTTAATGAAGTTTGTTTGAGTAATCACATTATGATTTATGACTAAAATTAAAAAGTCCTTGCTGTCTATTTCTATTGACCATATTATCTTAGGTTTCAGTCTAGGCTGTAAATAGTAATAAATTTGAGATCATGTTCATGTACAAATTTAATTCATCAAGTAATGAGTATTTGTGAGTAAATTGCCATGTTTTTACAATGCTCTGAATTTGTAATGTTTTAAATAATAAACTAGTAAAACTTTAAATTGGCGTCATTTAACCTTTTTGTGCTTATTTCATAGACTTTTAATTGCCGAACCAGCTAAAAATCCCTATGATCGGTAAATAAATATTTGAGATCATTCAAATATTATTTAAGACAATAACGCAGACCTGAAATTTCGTATTTATAAAATGTAAAAATCAACCGGCAACTTGGCATTTTAAGGTTGGTCAACAAAGTTAAAAGGGTATTCTAAATTTGTATTTATTTTAATGTTAACTGCAACTAATCTTTTGCCTTCGGTATTAAAACTAAATTTTTTGTAAATACGACTTAGAACTTGAAAATATTGCCCATATTTATGATGAAACTGAAATTTTATTACCAAGTTTTCTTAACAAACATCATACCAAAAATATAATTTATAGATCAATACATGGGGAGGAGAGAAAGCGTAGTCGTGAGGCTTGCGACATGGACTTAGGTGACCGGGGACCTAAGTTCGAATCGTGGTTGGACCACGGAGTTTTTTCTCTCATTTAAGGCTTCCGTGGGTAGTCTGGAAGGAACATAGGTGTCAAAACGACCTCTGGCCGAAACAGGTGCAGTGAATGAGTACTTTCACCGCAGAAATTGGAGTGGCAGCAATGCCAAGTGATCCTTTCCAGCAGTAGCGGCTTCGGTTAAAGTTAAGTAGTAGTTTAGAAGATATGGACTTCGCTGTATTTGCAATGTGATCTCTAGGAACCTTGTGTAATGGCTAATTAGAGTAAAGTTTACGGTACAATGTAATGTGTGCAGTAAAGTGAATAAAAAATAAAATTGTTAGTATATGAGTTAAAAAGTTACCCTCGTTTACATAATTTTTATTCTTACGAATTACAATTTTGCAAAGAAGGTTTGAAATAAATACCTTTTCAGTGTTTTGGTAGCGTAGTACTCTAGTTGACGTAGTATGGTCGGTAAGGAAAAATTATAGCATCGCCTGGCATTACTAAATTTTACTATGAAACATGGTTAATAGAAAATATTTCATAACACAAAAAATTATGAGCCTAAAAACTCTTTAAGCTTCCTCTTGTCGACTAACTTTTTCATTTTTATGCCTCTAATTTTAATGCCTCTAAATACAAGTTTGCAAAAAAGTATTGAAATTTTTTATAGCATTTCGGCAGTGCAAATGTATATGTATTTTTCGGAGGTTGGTTCTATAAGATTTATTTTCGATTCAAAATTTAACAACAAGGTTGTTTAGATTTTTGTAAGAAGTCAGTTAAAACTTTGCATTGGTTTTGCCTCCGTTCGTTTATGAAACTGAAGCAACAATCTTTACTTTAAAAAAATCATATGCAATTTATGCAAATATTTATTCAATAAAATAAAATAAATGGTTACAAAAATTGTTTACAAATTTTTATTCCATGCTTAGAAGCTTTTATATATCCAACTCGGGTCAACTATTACATGGCAAAGGAAATTTCTGAGGCTCAAAATTTTAATTTAAAAGAAACTCTTGTAAAGAACCTAAAATTGGAGCCTGGGATTTTATTAGAATATTAAAAACTAAAAGAAAAATATTTATAATGTTATATCGTAAGAGAACAAATTGTTTAGAGCGTGGAATTTTATGAAAATATCATAAGCAAGTATAAAAATATATATAACATAAAATTGTAAGAGAACCAACTGTTTGGAGCGCGGGATTTTTTAAAGAATATTTTAAACTAGGACAAAAATACTTTGTTAGTTTGTTTTATACTTCTAAATTTCTATTCTACAGACCTTGCTCCAACAAGTTCAAAATTCCTAAGCTACAATTAAGAATAGTGTGAGAAAATTTTAAAAGATAATGTAATTAAAATAGGACTTAAAAGGTTATAAACTTATCAGCTACAAACAAATATACTCTAAGCAAATTTTGTAAGATTTTTCTGTGTTTTTCTGAAAGACAAATCAATTATTTGTGAAGACTCTTAATAATAAAGGTTTGTAAGTATAAACATAAATTTTCTTTGAAAGTTTTGAAGGCATTTGGGTGTTTTAAAGGGCAAAAACAATTGTTTTCCATCAATCTTTGCCGGACAATATTGCCTACTAGAATTTAAATGTAAACGTTTTAAAACTAAATTGTCATTAAGAAATGTCGGAACTAAATATGAACGTTATTTTATTATACAACGTATATTACTAAATATTTCATTGCAAAGCAAAGTAAGTTAATTATTAAATATTAGAAAGAACATCAACATTTACCGCACGGTATCCATTTTGTTCCGACATGTAATACCATCAAATATACAAGAATAAAAAATTATAAGCAAAAACGAATAAATTTTAAATCCATTTTGTAAAATGTTTCCATATTTTACTGAAAGGCAAAAAAGTTAATTGATGCTAGTTTTGAATCTATAGCATGAAATGTCATAAATATGAACTAAATAAAATTCAAATATCATTTTGGAAGCTTTTTGGGTTTTTCTAAAGCTCAAAATATTTGATTTGCATTAATCTTTGTTAGACAATATTGGCTACTAGAATTTGAATTCAAACGTTACATCAATTCAAACAAAAATTCTTTGGTCGAAGCGTAGATTGTTGAAATATGAGCAACTTATGCTCTCACAAACTATTTAAAACAATTTGTCGGCGCTCTTTAGAAATTTAGTTTGTCATGCAATGGAAAAGAAAATAATAAGCTTTTACAAAAGATATATAGTATAATAGAATGTGAACAAATTTTTCACTGATTATTATGTATTAAGCACGCAATTTTAACAGATACAAATACTTGGCATTTAAAAACAAAGGCTATATATCTAGTAACGTGCAATGTTTTAAGCTATAAGTGAACCATGGTAGTCACGAGCACATAAATCTTAGGACATTGCCAACCGATGGCAAGACAAGCATCAATTGCCTTCTCTTTAGCTGACAGCGTTCAGACAGTACATTGATTGGGAGAGACAGACGGTAATAATAAATGGCGCAATTTATTTGAACAGGCCATGGAAATAATGGTAGGGTCACTGCACAATAAGGCAAAAAAGGGCGTAATCCGGGTGCCACTATTTCACGTTAAATGCATGAAGAACGGCTTGCTCAGCATATGTCCTAGTATAAAATTCTCCATAACTGGAAGTCTGGTCGAACCAAGTTTGGTGAAACGTGCGTGGTTTTCAACAACAGGACAGCATTATAGGTCTCCTATGCTTTACATGTTGTTAGGCCACTGTTGATTGAGTTATATTTTAAACATGGCAGGGAATACAATATCTAAGACAAGGTGGTAACAAAGGTTCATGTTTTCAAACGAACTGTGTTGTCGAGTTCAGTAGTGCTACAAACGGACGACTTAATGCCACATACATTCGTGTTTTAAAAAAAATTCTACTTTCGCAGATAAACGACACCATTTGAGAAAAAATGGATCAGTCACATGCTTCCAGTCAAACGTGTTAGATTGAAGGAATTTTCTCTCAGCTTTTCGGATCTACTATTTTTTTTCAGGTTCCAAGTTGATAAAAGTGTCTCTTTTCATTATAATTTTTTGTTCATATAAAGAAGAATTTGCAAGCAGATTTTTGTAAGAAATTTAAAAAAAGTAGTTTCAGCGTTTATTTGATTGCCGCAGTGCTAAGTGTTTTGTGTATAGTCGGTGAACCTATACATTCGAAATTCCTATCCCCAAAAAATAAATTTTTGAATCAAATTTTGAAAGGCAAAGTTGAGGGAATTAGTTATTGCTTGCTACAAAATATGGCGCAAGTACGGCTGTGGGAAGGTTACAGAGGAGAATTTGCAAAGACGGGTGTAAGTTTTTTAAATGACAAAACCAAAATAAATTTTTTTGCTGTGGAATTCTCTGTAATGTTGTAAATTATTTGATTAGGTTTGTGTTTTTTCTTCTTTAAATAGGGTGCCGAGACAGAAGGTGCTATGAAAGCGGTAGCCTACGGACTTTCTCGGTTAGCTTCAACTCCGTTATATATGCTTGACACGCATAGAAGTGCCTTTAAAGAAGCATTGCGCATAGGTCTTGCTCGTGTAAACTCTGATTATTTCGAGCCAAATATAACCAAGAAGAATCTTAATGTTACTGGAAACATTGACACCACTGTTTTTACTGGACTTCTAAAGGTACCGGGCGAACATACTGTCAAAGTCGTTATAAAGCAGCTAACTATTAAGGCCGAGGACATATGGAAGACACGGGACATGTTTTTGCATCTTGACAGCAACCGAACTGAATCACTGGTTGGTGCCTTCTACGAAAACGAGGCGTTTTTCATTACAAAGTTGACACTTGGTATGTATTTTATCGTTTGTCGGGGCTGAATATAGTGTTGGCAAAACATTTTATGATACTATTGACCATCATTACTTTAATTTTTTTAAATGTTTCAGGATCTTGGAATTTAATGCAAGGACCATTGTCAACAAAAACTACCCTAAGGCTTGGTCTTCAACTTCTCGAGGCGCTGCAGTGGTCACATGCCAGCGGGATTATTCACTGCGATGTAAATCCGAACAACTGTCTTATCACGTCATGTGGAAATTTAGTGCTATCAAATTTCAGGAATGCAGTAATTTTAAGAGATGTAATATTTGCGCTATAGTTTGTTTTATCTTTAAAACCGAAACAGTTTTATTTTCAGTCAACATAACAATTATATTTGGTCGCTGTTTTAGGGTGACAAATCAGTCAAAGTCGATGTCTTGAAAGACGACACTGGATATAATGATTTTGAGTACCTCGTATCAAAAGAGGTGAACCAACTGTCCGATGTATTTGCAGCGGCTTGTACCATATTTAAAATGGAAACTGAAAAGGAATTATCACGGTACATGGATGAATATTACAGCCCAAAAGATCTGGGAAACCGACGAAAAGACGCGCTGTTTTCATCGCGTTCAGAAGAAGATGAATTGCCTCGACAGTCATATTTTCAACGTATCGATGGAAGTAATTTCAAGGACATGCTGGGGATGATGGTTGTTTCACGCGACAAACGAAGCGACGCAACTGATGTGTTGACAAACTCCAAAACAAAACGGTTGATGGACTGGTACGGCCTCGAGTTTGATAAATTAGATGATTGTAAGTAAATTACGAATATTTCAAAATACTTTTCAATAAAGTGATTCCGACACTATCGGCGTAACTGAAAATATTTACATATTAGGCACCGAGCAAATCCAGAGCACATTAGATGAAATTGTTGAGGATACCGATACCGAATTTGCAAACTTGGATGAGCCAAATGAGACGGAGAAAGTTCTAGGCCATTTCGCCATGGCCGGCATCTACCACGACGCTTCCGTAGGTTTGAATAAATATGCACAAATATTATTAAACCGATTTTACATAGCACACTACAATTTGCGCAAAATTGTATTTCAGGAGTGGTCTGGCTGGAATGATTTGGTTGCCACCGAGCAAGAATTGGTCAGGTTTTTCTATAAAAATAAAAATCAAGCATGGTTGTTGAAGCTTGTCCACCCAGTTTTAAAGGTGGGTATTTTCAAATATGTACTTGCTAAATGCCAAAAGTTGCAGTTACGTTATAAAATGTTTACAATTATTTTCTTTTGACATATGTATTCCAGACACGTAGTATCAAGCAAGTGATCCAGAGAAAACTAGGCAAACGAGTTCCATCTGGCATGAAGAAAGTAATTAACAGAGAAGCAACAAAAATTAAATCTTGTTAGAAATCTTTGCTATTATTGATTGAGAACTGACATATGATTACGACATATACGGTAAATGTCTTGACGCGCAGTGTTGATATAATCATTAGTATCTTAGTCTCAGTATCTGATCTTAGTATTGTTGTTATATAAGGTGTGTTTACCATTCAATATTCAAAATAAACTAGCAAGATATTATTAGTTCTCCGTCTTTGATGACATGTTAAGTACGTATTTATCCAAATTTAGTTTTTCCGTAACGTTTGGAATAAATGAATTTCTTTGATTGATTTGCTGTTGTTTTGTACATTAAAATTGAGTTTGTTTTAACAGAATTTTATTGCTTTTCAATTATACAAGTCTGTTATAATTTGCATCTAAAACAAAGTATAAACTGTGTGCAGCATTATCATTATTTTATATTCTGAAAATTACATGTCACATAAATAAAATATTGTTGTATTGCAAAAGCACACTTTTCTCCTATTTGCTCAATATTTACATACTCTATATTTTCATTTAAGTATTGAGTAAGCACGCATTTAGGTGTTCCAAAAATCTTACAAATTATTTGTTTTATACTTCTAAATTTCCATTCTTCAGACTTCACTCCGACAAGTTCAAAATTTCTAAGCTACAAATTAGAAAATTTTAAGCAAATGTTTGAAGAAAATGTTGATAAAGTTCGACCCATACGATTAGAAAATTATAAGATACGATTAAATAAATTGTAAACAAAGTTTGTAAGATTTTTCTTTATTTTTCTGAAGGACAAAACAATAAATTGATACGAGTTTGACTCATAAGAATCATGGTTTATGAACATAAACTTATAAAATTGAAGTATAATTTCAAAAGCTCTTTGGGGTTTTTTGAAGGGACAAAATATTTGGTTTGTGTACATCAACCTTTGTTAGACAATATTAGCTACCGGAATTTGAATGCAAAAGTTACAAAAATTCATACAAAAAAATTGGTCGAAGAGTAGTTTGTTTAAATATGAGCAACTAATTATCTCACAAACTATTTAAAATTCAATATTTTGTTGGCACTTCAGGAATACAGTTTTTATACATTAGAAAAGAAAATATGAGCTTTTACAGAGGATTAAAAGTTGAATAGAATGTGAGCAAATATTTCATTTTGAAAGAGTAGAAAAGAAACTTATTCATTTTTGATCTTAGTAGTGATTTAGAATGCAATACTATTTTTGAAAAATTCACAGAAACATGCAAAATATATTGTTAAAATAAAGAAAATATTTTTAGCAGTAGTGTTGAAACTTGTTATGTCTTTTGAAAACGATTGGTTTGTTATATTTGACCTGTTTTCTTATTCGATTTTTTTTATAGTAGAATTGCTAGAAGTGTTTAACTTGAATATACTATAGAGATTCTAGGTTGTAAAAACAGACTGTACTGTCTGAACATATTGCCGGTTTAATAAATTGCATTCATTCATTCATTCAACGTTCACTTGAATTGCTAAATAAGACTTCCGTAGACGTAAATTGTTTAAAATCTAAACAGATATAAAATTAATATTTTATAAGCTTAATCTTTTAACCACAAAGTGCCAAGTCAAATATACTGCTTTATAGTTGCAAGTTTAAAATGAAAAGTTTTAGGGCAAAGTCCTTTAACGGATGAAATAAGTACCAACGTTTTCGGAATTATCGTTGCAAGCAAAATGTACAAATATTATAAAACGAAACAGCAAATTTATATTGTGTTGATTGTAGTCTAAACTTATTTGTTTTTAAATAAAACAAAAGTTTACTGGCAAAATATATTGCCACCGCTTGAATTATTCTCGGTTGCGGTTTTGCGCATTAAAAGTTGACAAACAAACAAACAACTTACAAACTTACAAACAAAACATACAAATTATTTAGTAAGAAGCTTAAAAATAATACTGTACTGATTTGAGGGTAAAGCTTATAAATTGTGAAGCCATGACAAAATAGGTTTGAAGCAAATTGTTAACCCTGCATGCTTAAATTGAAAACTTAGTTTATTGCTCTTTTTGGAATTTTTCACTAGAAACAAAGTATAAAAATGCTTTTATAGTAAGCATAATTTTTATATTTTTACGACTGGAGTCCTTAATAACAAAACAAGCTTAAATTAAAGCATTTTACTATCATCTTAGAACAATGTGTTCCAACAAAGTCATACAAATAAATCAGTTTAGACCCAGAAATTTATAATCTCAAATGTCGACTTATCTGCTTACAAATTACTTAATTGCAATTTTTAATATTTAAAAAAAATATGATTATCCAGTGAAATTAGATTTCGTCATCAGCTTATAAATTATTAAATTATTAATTGAAATGGTGTAACTTAAACTTAAATTAACAATCAAGTGTGGATTGACTCATCAGCTTAAAAGTAAATATATTATAAAACATATTGTTGTAACTATATTTTATAAAAGAAGCTTTTGACATTTGAAAAACAGACTGACTATGTGAGGATACATTTAAACTCCTGTATTCCAAAGAAAAACTTGGCTTTTAGAAATCTAGCGTTTTAAATCATTGAATGACAAAATTAAAAGAATTTTGTAAAAAATAAATGAAGCATAAAGAATATGGAAACGTAAACGTTGCTAAAAGATGCATAGCAAACAAATCATGTATATTTTCATACAAGTATACGTATATTTTTGATGGAAGGGTTATACATTCATAGGCAAAATATAGATGATGTATACCGAGTAAGTGCCTAAAATAATTAAACAAGCTTGAGGTCGAGTCAATATGCGATGTGTAAAACGTATGACCGTGATATTGGCTTTGGCTCAGACTGGCTGAGAGTATTGAGCTGGTTTGGTCGGCAAAGTACGCTTTATAAATGCGAAACTAGAACAGGACTGTTTTATTTTCAAGAACAACAAGGTGTATTTGACCAGCAGACTTTCCCGAGTGACTGACAAGACGTAGTACCAATTGCAGAGTGATACGGAGCATGCATAGTGCAGCTGTGGATTTAGAGCGAGTTGATTCACTGCAATTTATGTTACATGAGGGGGCGTTGACATCTTTCCGTAGCCTGAGTCTTGGCAGTATACATAACGTGAAACCAGAACGCTGTAAAAAAACAAATTGGATTAAACCGAGGTATATAATTGCCAATAATGTAAAAACTGGGTTTTTTCTTATAATAACTTATATATATTTATTGAATCAAACTTAAGACATCGTTAAGGTTACTCTTAACATCATTAAGATAATGTAAGACATCAGTGCAATCCGAGACAACATTGAGGTAACTTGAGACATGAGGGGTACCCAGAGACATCATTGGGGTAATCTGAGACATGTGTGGGGTAACCTTAGACATGTGTGGGATAACCTTAGACATGTGTGGGATAACCTTAGACATGTGTGGGGTAACCACAGACATGTATGGGGTAACCTTAGACATGTGTTAGGTAACCTTAGACATGTGTGGGGTAACCTTAGACATGTGTGTGTAACCCGAGACATGTGTGCGGTAGCCTGAGACTTCATTGAGGCAACTTGAGATCTGTGTGGGATCCCCAAAGACATGTGTGGGGTTACCAGAGACATGTGTGGGGTTACCAGAGACATGTGTGGGGTTACCAGAGACATGTGTGGGGTAACTTGGGACACCTATTCGTACATCCCCAATTAAAATACAAGTAAATTTTGACCACCCTTTTACCCGCTGGGTACAATTTTTTAATTAGAAGGACAGACATATAATTTTGCTCCTATCATGTACTCTATATAAGTACCAGTATATGGCCCTTGATAAAAGGAAGGAAGACAGTCACGAGGTAAGGGTATGATAGATAGTGCTGCTTCACTTAAGCATGGCACGTATATAAGGTAGTGCGTGAGTTTTTTTTTCATGTGCATGTGCAGTCACATTCACGTATAGCCACTGCAAAAGGATCGTCCTGTGTCACTTCCTTCACAGTAAAAAGGGGAGGACGGTTGTCTAAGATGGCTTTGTGAAGCTTCAATTATTCAATTAGGTCCGCAGCAATATCTTTCCATGCTGATCTGGGTATAGACTGTACAACATTATATCCTGATAGAAAAATAAATTGAAGGTAGTGAAAAGATAAGCATACGTAACTGGCACTACTGCTTTATATTAGAATGGTGCATTCCCAGAGTCGTTGAGAGGATCGCTGCATGCAAAGGTAAAAGAAACAAACTGGCTGATTGGTTGGATCATTAAAGTTTATTGACGCACACATCGTATGATGACTGAACAATTGTTTTAATAACTTGGCAGATGGCAAATAACACTGTAGGGTATTTCAAGGATGTGGTGTGTTGAATTTTTTTTGTTTTCAGACAGTTGTAAGTGTGTAGTGTTACCTTAACGTGAACGGTCTATTTTACCTCATTCCACCCTCTGTATTTTACTTAAAGTAGATAATGCTATGTAGAAGCGAAACCATGTTTAGCTTAAGCTATAAGTAGAACCAATTCCTCCACATTTTCCCTCATTTCCACTTTGACTTTTGACATGGATATAAACAGCAAGCTGTGCTCCCCGGATTTTTCATTTCGCATTTATTTTGTGATTTTTTTCGAGTTGTCCATCTCCTATTATAAAAAATAATACAGATTAGAAAATTTAGAAATTTTTAAGCAGTGTACTACGTGTAAGTGTACTACATTAGAGTTTAACATTTTGAGTTTATAAAAGTATTTGAGGGCTAGAGTTAAGTGCTGTAAAGTGAAAACGCAATGGCAAGGGACGAACGTAGTAAAACTGATATGACAGGTGAATTTTAAATGTGTTCTATTTCTATTCTAGTCCAACTTTGTAATTTGTGAAATGGTTTTAATTTGTATTTAAGGAAATATTTGGCTTTTCAAATATTGGTATTATAATTTGGTATTTCA
Organism: Entomobrya corticalis; assembly: GCA_034694325.1. Lineage (NCBI taxonomy): Eukaryota > Metazoa > Arthropoda > Collembola > Entomobryomorpha > Entomobryidae > Entomobrya > Entomobrya corticalis. The sequence goes on along the minus strand of JAQFYG010000486.1, from coordinate 5,683 downwards.
TTTTATTTCAGGTAATGGGGCGTTTGAAACTGAGGACGAAGAACTGGAGAGATTGGCGAACGAGGAGCGTCGCTTACGGATGGCCAACAGAAATGTGGAGAGTGAAGGTGACTCCAAGGAGGAGGACAATGATGTTGAGATGCTCAGTGGGGCGGAGTCTGCTGCAGAATTTGGTACGTAAAATTAAGTTTGTAAAGATTGTAAGATGAGTTACTTAGCAATAGTGAAATTTAAATTCCAAATTTAGTTAATAAGTAACTATTTTGAACGCTCTAAAGTGTAAACTAAAAATTGTAAAAAGTGGAGTTAGAAATTCCAAGTCTCTAAATTAGAATTTTACGATTAGAATTTATATTGTTGTTTTGTAATGTGATACCTAGTTCTTACAGTTATAAATATATCTACCTTAAATATAAAGTTGTAGTATTTTTTATAACCTCCTTGTAGTTTATTTAAAAGTAGCTGACATGTACTAAAAATTTCTGAAATTAATGTAATGAAAAGTTGTAATATTATTTTGAAACCAAATATCTGTCTCTTACAGTTTGAAATTTATAAACCAAAACTATTAATGTTGTGATCAATTTTTGTAATTCATTTTTGAATGAAGAGTACAAATACTTCCTAGTTACATTTCACTGTATTTGCCTTAAGCCATTGTATAAACCTGAGGTTACTATAGTCTTTATAAATTATAATCCTACAAAGCAAATATTTGTAATGATTTTTATTGAATGATTTTTTTATTTATAAATTTGAAAAATTTTAAATTATATTTTTTTAAATTAGACGGTGAGTCTGACAAGGATTCTGGAAAGGATTGGTCTAGAGGTAGATCGAAAACACGCACTGGAGCACGACGTAAAATTGTAATTAGCTGTAGTAGCTGCAGCAGTAGCGGAAGCAGCGACAGCGTCGGTTCACGTGGTTCATTTCGCAGATTAGCCGCAGGTTTAGCGCATTCATCCCCGAGCTCAAGGGCCTCTGAAGAAACTCCTGCTACCACCAGAGCGAATCTTCGTGAAGCGGTGCCCTCTTCGGAGATTTCCGCCGTTGTTGTAAGTTCACCGGAAATGCCTGCGGTGCCGCAGGTTTCAACATGGAAATTGTCGCCATTTCCGTCAACACCGGCAGTATCAGCAGCTCAACAAGTACAATCGGCGTCGCCGTCACCACCGGCACTTGCAAGCTCTCAGCCATCCGTCGCCGCATCAAAGGACGCTAGTTCAGTTTGTCAAGAAAACGATAGAAATAATGGGGGTCGTGTAGCTGGAGTTGAATCGCCTCAGCGTCTTTTCCCAACCCCTCTAGCAGTAACTCCTCAATTAAACCTAAATAATTGTCTGGACTTGAGTGAAGATGAGGCACCCGTCAACAATGATGTTTCATGTCCGGCAGATCGAATTGAAATTTCTAGCCATTGTACGTTTTCAAGAATTTTCAAAAGCAAAACGGACAAGTTTTTATCAATTTTAAACATTGCGTTTATTGTTTATTTTGTTTTTGTTTTGCAGCTTCTCCGTCTGCAACGAGCATTGTCCAGAATGCTACATCCGTGCTGGCCACCTCAACAGAAACAGAAGCTGAGCACAGATCTTTGTCAAACCGGCTTGGTAAGTTTCTTAAATTAAAAACCAAACAAAATGTCACTTTTGTGACTATTCTGATAACAAAATAATGAAATTATTTTCGGTTTGCCTGTCCACAGAGCCAACAAGCGCTGAGTCGAATCTGATTGCCCAAAAGGACAAGACAGCAACCGCCGCCGAGCCACTACAGAAAAAGAGGAGAAAGCAACAATACCCCGAAACGCCAAGGCGACCCCCATCACCAGTTGAAGACTTGTCCCAGCCGGGACCTTCCCACGGACGTCGCATCAGCATTCCACCTCTTGCCCCCGTTGAGCTATTACCACAAACCTCTTCTTCCTCTAATCAAATAGCAGCAAATGGAGAAACAAGACAGCGCTTAGATTTTCAATTTATGCGTGATCAATTTGCGCAAGCACACGCGGGTTGGCTAGCAGAAGGGCTTGACTTTGACGACGCATTTTCAGCAGTGTTAAAATGGCTAAGTACAGTCAAAGTTGAAAATTGGCCAAAACTTTTAACTCCAAGAACAAGTGACTATGAAACACTAAAGGAACTCAATTTTAGTTCAGTAAGTTTGTAAGCTCTTAATGCATTCTTTGGTCAGTATTTGAACAGTTCAAACTAATTATGTTACTTTTTGTTTGCATTTTGTTTGATGTTTTAGGTGAATGGAATCATGTTTCCTGGAAATCGTAAAGAATATTGTGAACTAGATAATTTTAAAAAGTTTGTAGCAGCACAGCGGTTAAGCAGTAGAGTATACACACTAGGGACATCTTATCTGCACAAGCAGGTCACTCATATGCTTAGCCGATTTTTTACAACTAGAAGATTGCTCCGGATAACCGCCGCTTACCTGTTTCGGCTTTTGCGTAAGTTTTAATCAAGCTTCATCTAATATTTGGCTAATATTGGATTATATCATATTTAAACAAATGTTTGTATCATGACAAATTACAGCCTGCGTGAGGGGTAGAAGAGAGGACATTCAGTTTTTACGGTCAATTCGGGGCGAGGTTGAGCAAATTTTTGACAGAAATCGGGATGTGTGGGACCAGGTGCCCACCCTACCAGACAACCTGGTCAAAAACTACTTCCCACATGCCATAACGTTGGCCATGCCGATAAAGGCTGCCACTGGTAAGCGTTATGACTAGGTTTTACAATTTAAAGCAAATTCACAAAACCGGTAGTAATACAATTAGTCGTATAAAATATTTTTTCCCTAATGTTCATCAAATTTGTTTTCAGAAACGGCTCCTACTTCATCTGCTGCCGAAGCTGAAGGAGAGAGCTATACTGGCAGGTCAACTGACAGACAGGAAAGACAAGAATCTTTGGATCGGTCCTTAGCGTATACTGTCATGAAAAGGAAGAGGGATGGGACTCTGCAAAAAATTGAAGATACCATAGCAAACATGCGACGCTTTCATGGTTTGTACAAGGAGGAAAAAAAGAAGGCTAAACAACTGTACCGTCAGGAGGAGCGTGAACGGCAGCAAATTAGGCTTTTTTTGAAACGCAAATACGAAGTGGATGGAAACAGTGCCATGATAATTATTCCACCGTCAAATCTTAACATCGACTTAAGCTTGCTTGATGCACAGGGCCCCTTAACAGCGGATGAGTTCAAGAAACAAATGGGTAAATTTTGCAAAAGCTATCTATGATGAACATGTTTTTCACCTTTGAGCACGTATATTTAAGATTTCTTTGACATTTGAATTGTATTTACATGTTTATTTCCAGAACTGTTATTTAGAAAAGTGCTTAACCGAATTATGTCCCATCAAGGTGAATTGACATCAGCAGCAGCTGCTAATATGCCACCCAATGCTGCACCCAACGGTGGCTCTTTTCACCATCGTGAAGATGACTCATCGCCAGAACACGTTAATAGACAAAAGAAAAATCAAAAAAAGTCTTCTTCAAAGGATAAGAGACAAGATAAAGACGATGATGGTGATAGTTTATCTGGGAAAAAATGAGATTGTTTATTTTGTTAATTGAGTTTTTGTTCGTGAAGTCAAATAGAGTAATTGATTGTCTAATGTATACTTTCTAATTGTTAGTGCTACAAGTTCATGATTTGTTTAGTTTATATCGTTTGGCTTTAACAATTTAGTGTATTTTTGAAAGCCATATTTGATTGATTAGGGTAAATTTGAAAATTTGTTCAAAGCTTTGATGTTGATTTTGAATGATGGGTTGTTATATTTATTGTTACTGAGGTGAGATTGTTTATTTAACGGAAAGGTTGATTATTACTAAATATTTCATTGTCTTTTATCGTTAAAAGATGTATTCTCCCTTATTACAATAAATCATTTTTCATTATGATCTTACATTGGTGATAATATTATGTAATAGAATGATAGTTATATTAATTCAAATATTTGTTATTGGGTACGTCCCTTATTTGAAACTGATACATGACATGCTTATGTAATTAATTTACTTGTAACTGGTGCTGGTTTTTCCATTAATTTTTAATAAACCAGTAAAACAAAAATCTGTTGTTGATTTGCGGTTCTTTATACCTCTTTTTTCACATCATTTTCATTTCATCTCTGCGCTCAAATCTTAACTTTCAAAACAAATGCTTTTTACATTACCAAACGAAATCCTTTTTTAACACAATTATAAACAAATCCATAAACAATAAGCATGTCAATCTTAAAGTCAAAACAAAGACAAATAGATAAGCATAGATTGTCGTAAACCAGTTTTAAATATTTGGCTAGTAACTAGTTCAAATAATTTTAGCTAACCCAACATAAAGCAATTGATGCAAAGCTATGAAGTTTATAAGCTGATGCGGATTCAAAGTTTTGATCCTTTAACAGCAGAAAAATATACCAGCATTTTCAAGATTTCGTTACAGACAAATCATTCAAATATATAAATTATCAGCTTTTAATTTATGTTTGGACGATTCATGTATAGAACTTAATAATTAAGTGATCACAATATATACGTTTGGCGTAAATATTTAATTCGGCAACTCAAAAGATTCTGGACTGTAAATATACCCATATGGATTTTCTCCAAGCTTGTCGTTATAAACAAAACATACAAATTACTTTATTAGCAGCATAAACGTTATTTTATGGAAATGTTAATAAAGAGTTTATTTATCTTAAGTTCATAAAATAATATTTTATGAGCAGCAATTTAATCCTAAAGCATGCTAAAAATATTAATAGAGCGTTTTTTGCTCCTGTTAAATTATTAACTAATAATAAGCAGAACTTAAGGATATATAACAAACTTGTCGACGTAAATAAAACTCCAACGTTTTTCTGTAAGAAAATTACCATTTATAGTGCGAACATTTGACTCTTTAGCTTAATGATTTTTAAGGTCATAAACTATCCTTAAACATAAAATATCAGTAAGGGAACTGGCTGACTTTGTACGTGATGACCATAAAGTTAAAACCGGTTTTCATTTTTTTAAACCGGTTTTTGAATACAAAAACCGGTTTTCATTATAAAAGAGAAAATATTGTGGCTACACCCTCCTGAACAAAGAATGCATAACGCAGCATGGGGTTTTTAAATCATGGTTTTGAAATAACATAATTAAAATTTCACACAAATTCTAATACTTGAACTTAAATGTCTTCTGTCATCATTTTCCATATTGTTTTCAATAATTGCGCAAAACAACGTTGTGCTTAAAATTCAAAAACGTTTCCAAAACGATCATTTTAGAACATGCTGCCCAGTTTAAAACAATCAAAACCCATATTATTTTAAAAGGTGATTTAGCATTGACTCAACTTTATTTTCTTTCTCCAAAACTTGGGCGAGTACCCCTCTGGTTTTTATACCAAATGTATATAGTCATCCTATCTGTTTTACAGAAACGTTTATTGAATCTTTACGGCTCGGAACATAAAAAACCGATCCCATGTTTATTTCAAAGGTAAATTAGGATTGACTCAACTTTATTTTATTCCTCCAAAACTTGAGCCAGTACCCCTCTGGTTTTTATACCAGAGGTACATACTGATCCTATCTGTTTTACAAAAAAGTTTAATAAATCTCTTTAGCTCGGAACATGGAAAACGATCCCATGTTATTTTC
>JAQFYG010000485.1:0-29744 GCA_034694325.1 Entomobrya corticalis | reverse complement strand
TTTAGAAATAACACAGATAGGTACAATTATTGAAGAATATTAAGGGTTATTCTGACTACAAGCATTGGTTCTTTAAATCTGAGAACGGGTATATAATTTTAGTTTTTGAATAAATATTTACGCAATATAAAATTATTCTAGTTGGTATGAATATTGCATTAAACTGAATGATTGAGTATGCCGATATACCATTTAAATTACATTTTGACTGATTTCTTTCACATTTAAATATATGAAAAATAACTTCAAAAATAAATCCAGAAAATACTAAAGTAGATTCTGTTTTCATCAGAAACGTAAAGCCTCTTCCTCCTCCTCTCCAAACTTTACTACAGTTGGCAAACTATATTTACCCCAATCCCCTTAAGGAATCGCCTCCCTCTCTCACTCCCTTCCTCAATTTTTTTTCCAAATCTAGAGGATCCAATAAGAAATAGCCAAGGAAGCAACTTTTTTCATCCGTTTTATTTTCCTAAGATTTATTTCTTTTTCGAAAAAACTCATTTTCTTCCATTCTCCTCTCAACCATTACACACTCAAAGCTAAGACGAAGCTGCTGGAAGAGTTACTTTTCTCTCTTTTAGCAAGGAATATCCTTCATGTACCATGTATGTTTTTACGGAAAACGAAAAAAAATATCATGCAAGCTATATCAGTAGAGTAGAGTGTTGTTAGTGAAGAAGATTCTGAAAACTTGGAACTTGCCTCAGTAACAAAAGCAAACGTACAAGAAAATAAGTAAAGCAAGCAAAAAGGTCTCTCTTTCAACTGGACTGAGCAAAGTAAGCAAGCAGAGTAGCACCACCACCACCAGAGAAAGAAAGATATGCTTGTCATGTGAACGTAAGAAAAAGATAGGAAATAGCAGCTCGCTGAGCTTTTTGGGAAAAAAAGTATAATATCGCCTCCAAAGAGAAAGTTGAGTAAGTAGAAAAGCAAAAAAAGAAGAAGTGGTTGGCAGAATGTTGAATCACGGCAACATGAAGCCAAGCAGAAGCAGTTTTTTCCATTCGTCTTCCATCCAGGCAGAGTGAGAGTTGCGACTTTGGAATAACGGAATCCCAAAAGAAGTTTTTGTCCTCAAAATGGATTCAAAGAAGACGTCGTCGAAAAGGAAGGAAGCAAAAAAAGAAGAAAAAATCACACATATACATCTCCCAGTTCACAATCATTTTATCCATATAAAAATTGCGTACATACATATTATGCATGTTTTCTTCTTCGCAAAAGATATTATTGTGTTTTCTCCTTGCCTTTCCCCTTGAAGAAGAAAAAAATCATGCACAAACTAACAAAGCAAAGCGATGGAATAAGAATCGAGTTTCTATTCCCAAAGTCTAGCCTAGTCTGCAGGCAACTTCCGGCGCGGAGTAGAGGCTTGTGAGTTGTTTAGATTAGGGAAAGTGCTTTGATGATGACTCTATCTTTTATACGAGCAGACTAGTCGTCTTACGACCGCATTCGCAGCTACTTAAAAGCAGTAAAAGTAGACGTATATTACTACTAACTTAAAAAAGTAGAGTAGTAACTCAAAAGAAAAAAAAGTACAAAGTAAGCAAACAAGTAAATACATATATGAACCACCTACCAACTATATTTATATCAATAAGCTTATGTTCACAGCGACAAACACTTGTGAAGAAGATGATGATAATACTCCTTCAGATGATGATGATCGTGATGATGATGAGGAGGAAGCAAAAATGTACGAATAGAAAGTATTAGTTGGATACGGGCATACGAAACGAGGAGCTTGGAACTTTCTTTTCTTAAAAGCTATATAGCATCTAGGTTTACATAAATGTATGCTCAATGTTCAACAGTAATAACAACACAGCCACTTTTACAAGTGTGAGCAAAGCTACTACTTCTGCCACTAGTTTTACTACAAATGCTGGTACATTCCTTCATATATGCCTATTTACTTACAAACATCCATTCTATTGAAAGTTGAATGAGCTTATTCAAGTATACAAGTAGAAAAAATGAAAGCATCGTGTCGTGGTAAAGCAAAGAAAGAAAGCTTCAGAAGAAAGAGAAAGAAAAAACGCCTTCATTTTCTTTATTTGACCCTTGAGTCTCATAAAAGCATTACTCCGTGACCAACAAAACGTGTTTCTAGAAATTTTATTTTTCTGTCTCCCCTTCTCTCTACCACTCCATTGTTGTTTCTTTAGTTCTTTTTTTGTATTAGCAATGCATGGGCCTATCATGTGAACATTGAAACAATTTAAAATGCTATTTAAACACACGTTGTGTTCCTATTTATAAAAAGGATGAGATATAAGGAAATCTTAAAATATGTAAGCCGTCAGAAATCAGTGCACTAATATCATAAGTGTAAACTATGATTGAGGAAGCCAAAGTAATTAGTAGAACTTTAAGTGATAAGATAAATTATGAGGTATCTAATCATCACGATAATTTCATGCTACTACAGAGGGCAATCTTTTGGCAACTAATAAACATACCGCTTCTTTTCTCTATTTAGATACATTATTATGTTAAACCGGAAAATCTAAGTCATTAGAGTACGAAAAATGTAACACTGATATTTTATTAATTTGTCAAATTATTAAAGGAACACAATATATACACATAATTGTATACACCCTAAGCTACATTCTTTGGGTTTTCACAGAAAACAATAAAGAGAAAAGTTCAAATAAATTCACATGTATCCAATATCTGAATAGTTCAGATTGAAACTCTTTAAAATAAAACATATTTTTGTGCTTGTTCATAATTTTCAGGTAAACACCTCATATATGTACGTTTACATTGACAATACATTTGATAAAGTTTTCTAGATTGCTTTTTTCTTTAAAATTGATGTTCAGTCATCCCCCTATAAAATACATATATTATATTGTTCAAACCATTCAACTCACTCATACAGACAGTAAAGTATAGTAGCACTAGACTGCCAGCTTACAAATTTTACATTTTCTAGTTGTTACCCATCCTTATCAGGGGAATGCAGTCATGCATTGCAATGCGACAAAGGATTTTCGCTAATGCACTAAATCCTTGATAGATAGCTTCAATCTGGAGAGCGAGAAAAAAAGATTTACAATTTTAAAGTAAAGCACAGTAACATCAGTGAGCTGCACCGCGCTCCCTCGCTATATATCTGAATTTTTCTTTTTTTTTTGTTATCATTTACCGTGTGTATGTGATACACCTACTCAGTGAACCATATCTCATGTAACAGACAGGCAAAATAAGTCAGTGCACTACCATTTACTCCTGTATGTAAAAAAAATTGTGTATAATTTTAGTGGGATAATGGTGCTTACTTGAACAAAAAACTGCTGCAGGAAAAAATGTCGAAAATGTTGGAAGAGACAAGGAACTTTAAATACCAAATCTAGTATGCTTGCATTGAAGGGAATCGACCTTCGTTTGTGCTTCGTGTGTGACTGACTATCTCTCTGGAAGAGCAAAGTCTACAAGTCTAAATAGTACACTTATAGCGCAATGGGTTCATATTATCCATAAGACAAAGACAGATAACTTGGGTGTAATAACTCAAAGAACCAACGAAGAAGCTCTACCCTTTTGAAAAAAAGCAAGTTAAGCAGCCTTGCAGACTACAGACGTGTAAGAAAAAGGAAATGGGAGCTTTACTACTTCACTCATTCATATAAGCAATGAGAGGATTCACTAATGTTATTATGCAAAATGATGTATTTGTATGCGTAAATGTGTACACCCAATCTACATCAGTTCATATAGATTTTTTTGCCTATGAACTTTCATGTCTTTATAGTTTGCTTGCATTTCTTTAGACCTCGTTAGACTTTAAACTTTTTATCTATTTCATGTCACGTTTCTAGAGAAGGAATGAAAAAGTCGGAAAAAATCCTTAAGTCATTTCCAGTTTGGAGTTTTTTGTAAAACGTCTCCCATTCGGTTTTTTTTTCAATATATGTATGTATGTTTATGCAATCATAATTGGAATATTTTACTATATTTAGTTTTTTTACTAAATAATATCATTCTACACGGTTTATATTCTCCAGATAAAAGATGCAGCACGTAACTTTGTTAACCCAACGTAAGTTTGATGGGACGCTATGAATAGGAAAATACATTTTTAAAGATACGTTTCGTACGATGGCCTGTTTCATACTTTTTAATTGTACCTTTTTGAAAAATATGTGTATGTACATTTGGTATAGTAAGGTTTACTTAGCCAATGGAATGAATCAGATTTCTAATGTAACCACATCGTTAAGAGGATTAAATTGCAGAATAAATTGCGTTCCTGCAATTTATCTATATGCCTAGAGCCAATAGATGCCGGTTTACTAAATTCATATATGTTCGCCCGGGTACTTCCAACTTACAACTGGAGTCCAGAGTTTACGCAGGGAATAGAAGCATGTTTTGCCAAGAAAGCCTATGATGTTTATATGCCTCTACATGAATTCTGATAAAGTGCCGAGGGCCGCAATCTGTGGCAAAACCATGTATCTTTTCTCAGGAAGTGCTTAAGTACAATATTACACCTACTTGTGTTAATGCATTTGTATCCATATACAGTACACGTAAAATTGTAGACTGAACAACTTGATTAGAAATGGTGATCAAATTAACCTCTTACCTCATCAAAATACTCGATCACATTCAATCCAATTAAGCTTGGCGAGAGAGGAAAAAACAATGTAGTGATCTAATATTTATCCTGGTCTGGAGTGCAACATTACAACAACGCACACACTATCACGGATAATATATAAAAATACGCACTTGATCGTAGCCATGAATGTCCATGCTCACAAACAAAAGCAGTGCACGTTTGTATTCTCAGATTTTCTAGGCAAGGAAATTACACAGTCATGAATGCATTTGCACATGAAAAAGCATTTGGTAATAAAGAACAAATTGATTCACTCATTCTGATTACGAGTTGTAGAAATAAAACAAAATCACAAAAGCTTCTCTGCTGCTCTACAACTTCCCTTCTTTCTTTTCTGATTCACTTGTTGTTTTGCTCCCGGTTTATACTATAGAAAATTTAATCTGAACTATAACTATCGAAGCACTTTATGCTTTACCGGTATATTACAAAAAAGAAAGATTTTATTCCGAATTGAGGAGGCGTATATAAAGAAGACAATAATTTCTGGTTGAATGAATGGCCCCCTCTTCAATCAAATTACGATGGAATGGAGTGTACTATTATTATGTGTACTACAACACCAACTACAACTTGCAAGGCTTTTGAGTACCCACCGCAAACACAGTATTGCTGTTTATAATCTGCTGGCTACATTGTTGATTAAATCTGATGTGATGTGCTAAACTTGCATGCATTTCTTTCACCATGATCTCTTAAATAGAGATCCAATGCCACTATAAACGACACCACAACTGGGTTAGAATAAACAGCTTTTCAGATAATTTAATTTCAGCTCAGTGGCTCTCTAATTGTTGATGTTTATTTATGCGCTGCTCATTCTCTACTTGAAACCGAATTCGGATTTTCGTAACTAATACACTAAATTTTGTCTGGACAGATCATGATGACTTTGCTGCCTTCAGATTTCAACTGACTAAACTTGAACTTGAAAATTTGAATCGTTTACAAGAAAAACTAGTCCAGTTCCCTTGAGTGCCTTATTGAAAGTATTTTTATGGATTTAAGGTGAATACGTACGTTTTTCTGTAAAAATACAGCTAAACAATTAGCTGCCATAAATAGCGCAGTAAAAAACTCATCCTGGACAAAAGAGAAGCAATCTGTAAAGTTGTAAAAAAATATCTGCTACCTATATATCTAGTGTTTGTAAATACAAATATATACCTAATGGTGTACCTCCATGATTGTAAAAAAAGGAAGAAGAAATGGAAAAGGAAGCATCGTAAAAAACGAAAGTCGGAAGCATTTACAAGTCTAATTTTGTCATTTATTCATGGAAGTAGCATAATAATACTAGTTAAAAAATATATGTAACATTATGCAGTGTCGATGGTGGTGTCCACTCCAACAACTTTACTTCCTTACACAAACATAGAAAAGGTTTTATGACCCTTTATAAAGTTCATTGTCTCGTGCACCGTCTTACTGGTGGTGGTGGAGGTAAGATTTGTGAAATATGCCAACGAGCAAGCAACCCAAGTGGCAGGAGAAGAAGAGCAAAAAAGAAAGATATAGCTCATAACTTAAAAAGCAGTTTTAAGGGCAAATGTAATAATAGGCTTACTTAAGGTCACTCTCGTTTTTTAGATGTAAAAAATGACAATCAACTCGACAAGCTCGTTGTTCCTTCTATTTCCTTCTATTATTTTTTAGTTTATTGCCTCCTTCAATCAAAGAAAATAAAAGAGAGGCATATATACTAGCGTAAAAGGCATTGAGTATAAGCCAGCAGCTACCAATACTACTTCTACTTTTAAACAAAAGTGTCTGTAAAATAATAAAAAAAGAAATCGAAAGTAAAAAGGTAGAGATTGAGGTGCAATGAGAGCAATAACAATTTCTTGACACTCAAATAAAGCTTTTTAAAAAGCTGAGCTAGCAATCTCACAAGCTTATAAGGTTTTATGATGATGATTTTTCGAACCTAAAAATGTTTTTGAGCATTATTGCTGGTAAAAAAATAGAACAATATTGCAGTTTTCAGGATTGTCATGCTGTATAACTGGAAGTCTGTATCCACTGATCTTTATAATCTGGAAAAATACATATTTATGTAAATGCCTTATATTTTGATATACCTACTTGGTACTTATAGATATATCGATATGTTTATGTACATATATCTACTTGTTAGTGTCGTCTTTCATTGCTTTCTGAGCTCATTTTGTGGTTGAAGTAAAATGTGCTTTTTACTCGTGTTTTAGGAAGTTGTTACGTCACATTTTCTCGACAAAGAGTGTTTCTATCATTTTGCCATTTCATTCATACACTACTATCCCACACAAGCTTGATACATTCTTCTCCACACACTCCCTCTCAATTGATATAATCTTAAACCGCGTCGTACGGAAGGGAAGCCTAAATATACCATAGAAAAAGGAAACATCAGAAATCAGAAGGCAAAATGTTGACGTTTGTAGAAGAGTGTATAGGTATACATATATGAATGGAAGCTCAGCTAAAACCAACCACTGAAGCAGAAGATTATACCAAAGTTTATGACCCCAGATGATTTTATTGCACTTTTACTTTAGTTTTATTACAGCACGAAAAAGAGAGGAGTGAGTGCGGAATCTGCTGTTGCATCACAAGCCACATTACATTACCCTATTTCACGTATATACACATTGTGTATCAAGGAACATTATTGTTATATGGTCTCTCATCAAAGAGCACACAAATATACAAGAAAATTGGTAAAGAATTGGGAGGGTGAATAAAAACCCATTTAACGTGTGCAGGCGCTAGCTAGAGTTTGCATTCGAATTTAATAAAGTCATATATGGAAAGGAGGAGGAGGAGAACTTCGTGATTGATAGAATATTGCTTTAAATGACTCCTATCCGGAAACCAGAGGTACATTTATCAAATTACCGTATTGTATCTATCATGTCTTATATCTTTTAAAAATCATACAATTCTCCTAAAGATAATATGTAACTTTTAATTTAAAAAAAATTTAATGGTGTACTTTACTAATCTAGAAGAATGTCGAGTTTTAAGATTTTAATAAACTATTAATTCTACGAAAAAATAGCGTATGGACCGCAATAGAATGATTAAACTACTGACTGTGGAAAGTGACTAAGAATGAAGAAAACTCAATTAAATTTATTGTTTTATGCAACCCAGTAAATCCCGTCTAAATAATTGGCGTATATATTTGCAATTTCGCAATTGTGTTTACCTACGTATAAACATTAGCAAGCTTCATTAGTATCGTTGCGTTGCTCCTTTCCAAAGACCCTCCGTAATTCCGTATTAGTATTTCCTTTTCTCTGATGATGAGATGTCCAACATGATGAACTATGATCACACACTTTTTACTGCCTTCGTCTAGAAAAAAGAAAAACAAAACCTTTTCATACGGTACTTTTACAATGCGGGTGGTGCAATAAAAATACAGATGTTTTAAAAATATAACGGTATCCATTTGTTTTACTGCTCAAAAATACACAAATAATTCATTTCCAGTTTAAGATTTCAAGGGGCCACGAGACAAATCCTGGGAATCTGCACAAGCGGTCCTCCAGTTTCCAGAAATGAGAAATATTAATATTACAACAGCGGTAGTAGCAAACGGTGGAAAGTGGAACTTCCTTCCTTTTTCCTGAAATAAAAGTAACAAAAAAAGAAGGTATTATTTAGGTACTATATAGCATGAATATATGGCATTTAATCTTTTCGTCATCCCTCTAGTGTAAATCAAAAAAGGAGATCTTGTAATAAAACATACAAAGTATGTGAGAAGAAAGCCACCTGAAGATGACCATGCTTTATGGATTCGTGATCGTTTTCTGTAATAATAAATAATACAAACACAATATGAAAAACTACCATCTTTTGCTACACTCAATTTTATTGTTAGAAAAAATGTAGCAATTACGTTAACTTGTTTCATAACGTTCGTACAAAATAGACACACCATCGACCAATAGCAAATTTTCCCTTAGTACATTCACGCACTATATCCACCTCCACTATTGCAAAGGAAGCTAAGTTGTAAGTTGTTTATTTTCCTAAAATTTCTTTATTTTGGCAACGACCATCATAACTTTTGTTTCTGTACCATAACCGTCTACAAAATTTCGGTCGGTTTCTTTTGCTTTCGGCTTCATGCATGATACGATGACGGTTGGTTGCATCTACATGTGTGCTAGCTTAGGGCTTGTAGAACTAAATATTTTTCTATGTTGTCTGTTTCGTTGCTGGAGTCATTGAAAGATATAAAATGAAAGGTTGGTTGTTTGCTAGTTTTCTTGCATGTAAACTTTGCACAAAACATTTCATCTTCATCATTCCTGAAGGCACACTGGCACTCGCGAAGAGAACTCTGCGTGAAATCCTTTGTCTATAAATTTTTGAAATCTATGAGAGAAAATTTAACTACAAAATAGCATGGCTATAGCATGTACCTATTACATAATGCATCTACTGTATTTGCCTGGAAAAGAAATTTTAGACTCGGCTAGCTACTAGAAAATATATTTGCTTTTGTTGGATATATGAGCTAGGAAGGAACCCAAGTTTTGAAACAAATACGGAGTACATATAGCGGACACACAAGAACTTTTATTTTGGTTCTGCTAGTAGCAGCAACTGAATGAAGCTAGCAAGAACTTTGAGAATTTATTATTTGTGTCGTTCCTCTTGCGATGCGTTGTTTGTGCTGCTGCTGTCTAGTCAGAAAAGAGTTTGCTAAGTATGATTAATGATATTAAAATTTTCAGAGAAATGCGGAAACTGATGTATTATGTATGGACTAATGAGTTTTTGAGAGCAATCTCGTGTATTAAACCGGCTAGTCTGACAAAGTTTCTCCCGGGAATGAAAGGGTGGGTGGATGTACCGGCAGCGAGGATATAAAACATGCAGCACACAAAGATTGTAAATGATTAGTGTAACTTTTCACATATATTTCACTGTTAAACATACTGTGCATATACCAATTGTGATCAAATTCTGAAACAATAACATTGTTGTTTGTTGGTTTGTAAGCAATTGTTTAACTATTCTATAATGATTATGTATGCCATTTTAATTAAATTAGAGAAAAAATCCACACACTTTATGAGACAGGACTGCATATTTATCGATACTCCAATAAGTATTCTACTAGCCTATATTTTTAATTCCATAAATTAGACTTGATGGTTATTGAACCATCTTAGCTATTGGGTTATTAAACACCACCCCAACCTCATATCATAATATACATCCTTCCTACCGTAATAATATACACAGCCAGTTTATAAAAAAACCATGCTGGGCTAACAAAAAGAGATTTTATTTATGTGAGCATACCAAATAATGTAAACATTATCTTGTGATGATTAGTATTCAAGAAGCTTCTAATAACAGAATTTGATAACATCTTTCTTTAGATTTGCAAACAAAAAGGCAATCCATTATATTTTTTCCTTTGTGGGCATACCTCCTCTAACTACCTAATTCTTTTACTAGAAGTACTACTACACCACCTTTTATAAAAGATTATCACATTTATTTCATTTTAAAGTAGTAAGTAGCAGTGAGGAAACCTGTTTCATAATCTTTTAAAACGCTTCATTTCATTGCAAAAACTGCATCCATGAATCTT
Source organism: Entomobrya corticalis (assembly GCA_034694325.1). Classification (NCBI taxonomy): domain Eukaryota; kingdom Metazoa; phylum Arthropoda; class Collembola; order Entomobryomorpha; family Entomobryidae; genus Entomobrya; species Entomobrya corticalis. Next base: position 19,497 of record JAQFYG010000485.1, on the reverse strand, counting down.
CCCCGACAATGTTAGAACTTAAGAAATACACACACTACAAGAGAATTAAGCTTTTCGGAGAGAGAAGGCGTGGGCCAGTGCATCAATTAAAACGCGAAATTGTACAACAGCAGCAGCAGCAGCAGCCTCGGTACAGCATCAAGGAGAGCGTAAGTGTGGTGTAACGACTAGCGTTTTGTATAGGTTAATGGGCGAGCAGTAAAGCTTACGTTTTATGGATTCAAGCTCACTTTCGCTTTATCACCTCTTCTATTTCTTTCCCTATCTTTTCACAATTCGCTCCTGGTATATGCATCTAGTTTTAACGGAGTATGCAAGCACTTATGTATCACATTCACAATCCACATCACTATTTTTGTGCTATAAATATATTATACATTCTTTACTTACGTATACATACTTGCACACTTGTCTCCCACACACATACACGCTATTTTGCTGGTAGTGCAATAAGTGCAACAACATGATATGTTGATGATGATGATAATCGTTCCGCAAATGCATTCACAGTCCTCGTATCCCTGTCTAAGTCCATGCCGCCGTGCCATAAACGTCTTGCCAAACTTCTGAAAAGCAATAATAATAATCGTAAATGTTGTAAACTTTGTGTAAAGCATGTAATAAAAACAAGAGGCAACAAGTAGAAGACGAAGAAGAAGAGGAGATGTGCAAAATCACTTCATTCTTTGCACAACCACCACACACATTATTTGCTTATTTTTCTTTATAACAAAAATAAAAAGTGTAGATAGAAGTGTGTGAAAAGCGTGTGCTTACACACTTACATTTATGGCTGATAATATATCTTTTGTTTGTTCTTTGTGATATCAATTCAATGTTTATACTGTAAGCATATCCATGCCATATGATAGCTAAATGTTTAAAATTTAAAAAGACGGGTAGCAAAATGTCAGAGTGTGTATATCAGAGTATTAAATGAGTCACCGCGATAAATATAGGCAACTGCAAATATCAATATTGCACCAAACATACGTGGATGAATTTAAAACAAACTGTAATCAACATTGACTAATAAATTTGATCCAAAGCATTTCCATAAATATTTTGATAAATATGGAAAATGCTCAAATACTATAATTCAATAAAATCAACTTAATAAGCTACCACTATACTAGATACTAAGAAAGTAATTAAGGTTCCGACATGAATTCATATTTTTGGAGATATTTTCGGGTGTTGTTGTTATTCAGTGCATCCTTAACTATGCCTATCAACATCAGCTAATTTCAGTGTACCATAGATCGCTGAGCTCAAAATGAGCAAGCAAAAGCAACATCAAGTTTTCTTGAGTCTAGGAATAATATTCGATTACAGTTTTCTTTGGGGAATATTGCAACAATAGTATTTTGTATCAGATGTCGTCTTCTTGAACAAACTTATTGATTTTGTAATCAACTATCTTGCACGGCTGGAGGAAAATGTTTTCCTACAAAAAGGAAGAGAAGAGCGATGGCTTTTACTCAACGTTCTTTCTTGCTCACTTGCCGCACGTCGTATACTTCATTCGAGTTCCACAGTTTATTTTGATAAAATATCACATTTCCTCTGGCACAACGATACTACTGCTGTTACTGTTTTTACAAGCCATGCTTACTCAAGCCATAAGACTTTTTAGCGCATTTTGCTGCTTACCTTCACATCGAAAGAAAGCAAGTGAGAATACTACGTTATTGTAAATATGTAGCAGTTGTAGTAGTACACCATGATTCATAACAATATAAAACACATTTAGCCCACTCGGCTAAGTCGTATATTTACATCATAATCATGTTCTTTCGCTGGAAGAGATATAACTTTGAAAATAATAAGATGATGATGCTAATGTAAAAATACTATAAATGTGAATAAATAATACATAGTTTGTGTATTCACGAGATGTTCACAGACCGTCAGAATTTTTAAAAGGTACACACAATCTTGCCTACATCATCTTGATGCTTACCCATTTCGACCAAGTTGAGTACAATTTTATAGTTAGTTATATTTACATTAAAAGTTTGTCAAAGACCGGGTTTGAAATATTTTGAAATATCATGGAAATGTCAATATTTAGTTCTTCTAAAATCATTTTTGTTGCTGTTGATTGCAATGAGCTTGTTTCAGGGATAGTGGCCAAAATATCTATTTCATACAATACTTTTTCCATATTGAGAACTGAAGAGCAACTTTTTCCGGTGGGGAATTAGCGTGCAAGAGATTTCTGTGCACTTCATTAGTTTCTTTTTATCACACTTAAGTATGCAAAAATGAAAATCCATTTTTAGACTAAAAGTTTTTACCTAAATTCCTACAGTCAATATGAGAATGAGAAGTAAATTCTTTATATGGTACTACAACAGTACATTGCCACCCTAGCATAGTTTGTTTGATACGGTTCTTTACAATCTTCAAATGATGCCGGAAAAATTAAAGTCTCAGTTTGAACTTGAGCCATTCATTAAAAGTTGTCTTGCTTCTTTTGGTATCCGCACATAGAGTAGAATTGTATTTTACCCATCTTCCAGAGAAAGAAGCTTTGTTACACAAAAAGTATTAGGAAAATCTCTAGATTTATTTTCATGGAGTCACCAAGTCAAATCGTATCCATTTCCCAAAGTAAAAATACACTGTTGGTGGAAACCAGAAATAAAAGGCATGAAATCTATTTTAGGCAAAAGTACATGGCATATAAAGTATTTGTGTAATATGTAAATGTATAACATTATATTCCTTGTAAGAAGCTATACATAATGATGAACGTGAGGGAAGAATATAATGACATTGGTGAGTTAGAACCTGAAGAAGAAAAATGAACTAAACTAGGTTAAAAACGTACTAAAAACTGATCTCTTCAATCCGTTGGAAATTCTAAACGGCCATTTTTACTTCTTTTTCACTTTTGGCTTCATACATGAATACATGATGATGTGATATCCAATAGGATTCCTAAGGGCTCCCTGAATAAAATCGAGTGTACAGCATCATATCAATAGCATATCAATCCTTTCAACTTTTCTTCTTTAACAAGTCTGAAGTCTTTGTAGGTTATTCATTTTCGGTCTTAAAATATTGAATTTAGATCTATTTTCGTATCACAGTTTACTTATGCTACATCAATGTCATGAATTATTCCACAAAAATGGCAAACTAATCTCTATTTCTTTAAGATTTACCAAAAGTAATTTTTATAAAACAACTTGCTATAAAAGTTTAAAGGTTTATGCAATACTTCAAGTATAGCATACATATACATACCAAAATATCTTTTATTCTATCAAATCTAGATATGTCCCTCTCTAGAGCAAGTAATCTCTCCTGGAAAATGAGAAAGGGTCCTCTGGCGCTAGGAATGCTACAAAAAAACGAAGAAAGTAAGTGGAGGAGAAAGTCATGAATTCCCATCTTCGATTAAACTTTGCCCATCAATCTGACGAACCTTTTCCGCCATTCGTCTCTTTCCTTCTTTGCACACACTAGCACTACACCATTAGGAATTGTTTGTTTCGCTGGTAAACTTTTCGGTGATACCTATATTAAAATATACAGGAAAACACAAGCCATAAAGCATATACACATATAACATATAAGAGTAATAATAGACACATCTATAAATTCAAAATGTACAAAGCACATGCCTATATTTTACCTACTCATACAACAACAATAATCATATAAACTTGTACTTTTTCCTGTTGTTGGTGGCGGTGTTCATTTCTCGAAATTCATTATATTTATGTTCTTCGTTTGAGTTTTCTTCTGCTTAGCCGGAATTCTCATTCACAAGTGTGTGTGCGTTGTTTCGTTTCCCTTCATCTATCCGCTGCTTTCTTGTGCACTTTTGTACTTTTCCAACAAAACTTCTTGGAGCAGAAGAAGCAAAAGCAGAAATACACCGACGAGGCGAAACGACGATGGAATCCATTCGTTTTCTTCTTTAGACAGTTAACCTGGTGGAAACCTATAGGGAACCAAAGATAAAATACAATGAAGATGGAGAAGACGACAGAGAAGAGCTATGGCTTACAAGAATAATCCATCTTGTAGTGAACAGGAGAAAATGAGAGAGAGAGAAGAAAAAGAAAGAGATAGATGTGCTTTATATGTAATCATATTAAAGTGCGCCTTTCATGCATGTAGTAATGCCATTGGTATAGGTAGACTAATGCTATATAAATATGTAATCTTGTACTTTACTACTGCATTGATCTTTGTGTGTGTGCAGTAATCAGAATACAGAAAAGGAATGGTGAATAGAGTTTCGCTCAAAAAGCGAATAGCTGGCAGCAGTATATCTTTTGATTCTTTCCCTTTTCTTTAAGTCCCCTTCTTTCAAACTTAACTTACTTTTGAACCTTTATTTTCATCCATACCTTTCGTGTCTTTCCCCAACGCACAAGTAATACAATAATGGTTTTCAAAGATTTTCCCTTTTATATGGAGGAGAAGAGAAAAGCCTGAGAGAGATCCTAAAGGAAAAAGTTTCTCATTCATGATGATCGTTACAACTACATACAAACGTGTTGGTAGTTGATACGAAGTTGTTTTGGAGGAGGATTGGAGGAGACTAGACGTGATGGAAGGATCAACTATACCCATGGAATAATATCAAAAGAAAATGCACACATATCACACCACCCCACAAAAGCTCGTTGCTCATAATACTTTGGTATACGATATAAATTCGATTACTTTTCCCTTCCGGTTTTCTTTTCACTACGAAAATGAAAACTTGATGCTGTGTCATTATCGTGGATTTATTTTGTGAGCGGCGTTTTGAAAGACGATTCTATGATGTTAGTACGGGTATTGAGGCATTGGTGATGAACACAATGACATGAAGAAAGAGCACTGAGCAGATTCTATAAGTACTTAAGAAAGTAAAACACCCAGAGTAGTGGCTGACGGTTTTAAAATAAAGCCTTTTTAAAACGAAATGTGTGTACTGGAGACTTAAGAGACGATAATATTGCTGTAATCGAATATCATCACTGAACCGTATCATGCAGTTTGTATGTGTCCCTTTCACGCTAGTTATAACAAACTAAAGCATATAATATATGTCTATAAGTGTGCAGTGCTTTTAGAGGATTATAGCTGTATAATACTTTATGAGTTTGCGATTAATTTTGTGCTAATACAATTGCATTTGAACCACATGGATTTATACGTCACAATATCCATATGACGCATGATGTCTTGGTGTGATGAAGTATAAATGTTGTATGTACAAAAGGTGGAACATCATCAGTTGTTTTAAAAGATCACCAACATTTTTATTTTTGGATATTCTGTTTTTTCTTGGGTTGCTGACTGTCTGTTCAGAATATTTACGAATGTTTGAAGAAGAAAAACAACACGATGATTTGAAACAAAAAAATAAGAATTTTTGTCGCTCGTATTTTATTTTCATGTATTACACGGGAATAAAATAAACCAGGAAGGAATAAGTTACATATCATGCATCCCATTCTCCTATCTATATCCCTTTATAAAATCTACTTAATAGAGAGCATCACATTATTGCATTGTTCAGAGATTTCTTATGTACACAGCAGACTACTTCGGTTCGTTCACTATCTCATTTTCTTTCTTTTCTCAGCAGACAGACGTTTCTACATACATCATGTTCAGTCAGTTTCTCTCTCTTGAGTCAATTCACAGTAGTAATAGTAGAGTTTTTGGTAGTAGTTGTAGCTGGTTCATGTTGTAGTATTATCTTGAGAAGATTCACAAGACTCATGTTGTCAGTGCGCGCATCATGTAACAACAACACAGCGCAGCAGCAGCACACAGACATAGCACAGGGACTAATTTATGTATGAGGCCAGTGATTAATGGGATTGCGTTGGACGTAAGATTTATTTATGAGGTGAAACAGAAAAGGAGTGGAAGGAGATGAAGAATACGAAAAAGAACTAGAGAAGTAGTTTATATACTATATGCCAAAAACACATTCCTTTGCTAATAAGTGGTATGGAAAGTAAAGTATAAATATATTATTTACATATATATCACTACATGCACATGTATATTTATGTACATTTTCATTACAAACTCTTAGAAAGATTGTGCATCTTTTGAAAAAGCCCTAAAGATATTTCAAACAAAAAACATCACGCAGTCTCAGCCGTGCCGTGCCATCGTCGTGTCTTTGCGCAGAATGTTTAGTTGAATTGGTGGAGTTCCATTGAAAGAGGACTGTGCATATATATTTTTTATCTGGTGTATTATTTATCATGGCCAAAAATCGAACAAACATGTAGGATATTGGTGAAGCAGACGAAAACGAACTAGAGAAATTCCAAGAATTTTACTGTTTAAAAAATAACAAAATAAAAAATCGGCAAAGATATTAGAAATAGCACACGAGGAAACCTTAGAATAAAGTTCGAAAACAATATGAACTATTATCATCGAGACTTGTCTTGTCTTTGATAATTAGGAACAACAGACTGCTTATTATTGTTATAAATTTTTAATGGCATGTATGTATTTGATTCTAAATCTGAAGATGTCCAGTGTATTCAACCCATCAGCTAGCAAATTAACACGTCATAAATTCAACTTATAGTAAATTCAGTACAGCAATCAACCACACCGAGCAATCTTCCATCAAAAAGTAATGATAAGAAACAATAATTCATTTTTAATGAATCTCCGACAATGTTTTTCCATCTAAAAAATTAAAAAGCAATAATATGCAAATACGCTTTTTATGCTTTGATCATCAAACTATCTCTGGCTGATGTTATATTAGGATTTTGACCAAGTTCATGACTACGTGTACGATATGCACATATATGCTTTCCAATGCAATCATAATGCTTATCATGAACACCTTTTTTTGTTGATAATAATACAAACCAATTACTACCAAATAATATCTTTATATAGTCATCATCTCATCATAATTGCATTCAAGCCAATCAACATCAAATATCCATGTTTTTTGGTAATTTAAACATGTTGGTAAACCTCAGTGGTCGATGAAGACTGTACATAGATGAGCCGCTTTTATTCACAAAAAGATTTGTGTTTGAAACTCAATTATGCGCACACAACAATTTTTGCTTTTGCTAAAAACGAATGAAAATTTATGTACTGCATTGCGTGCAACACAAAAGAAAACATAAGGCAAACCAACTAGTAAGTATAAAACCCATCTTGTTCCTTTTAGTCAGCGTGCACACTACCAATCATTCAAGACGTTTTGGCTCATCATACCAAACAACCTTTTAAAAACCTATTAAGACTCTTATTGTTACCAACTAAATTTCTTAATCTTTTTTGATAATGTATGCATAAAAATGTGAGTAATGCTAGCAGCAATTCGTCTTCTTAAACTTTGTGGCTGCCCACTCCTTCTGGTGTAATCTTAATAATCACGGCCAAGGCATATGAACATATTTCCAAAACTCATTCACCACTGCTGTGCTATTGCATGAGCTGACAAACAGCAATAAGCTAGCTTTTACAGGAATAGTATTCTATATTCTCTTTTCTATTTTCTTCATCTTCAACGCTCCTTTCTTGGCAAACCTTTTTTCTTTATAAAATATTATCCTCATTATCATATAATAATACATCATGAGCTGCTCAAAATTAGAAAGAATGATGATTAGTGATGATGGGTCTGTTAAGAATTTTAAAGAAATAAAAACGTTTTCTAGAAATTGGAATTTATTTATTTTTTACTTCTGGAAGCAGTTTGGATTTATTCCGGAATGAACGTTTAAATGTTAGTGTATATGAGAGCGAGAACTAGCGGAAATGCCATACGATTATGAACGATGCTATCCACGGCCACGGATCATCCACTTGTTTGCGAACGTGTCTTCAACGTCTGTTAAATAAAACTATTTATTTGAAATTTCATTTTTCATGGCTTTACAATAAGTAGAATATCTCAATGCGAAATATTTTTGTTTCGAACCATCTAGTTTAACGTTAGATTTAGTTGGATGCATTTTGAAAATAATTTACTTGTAATGATTTGCGCTTCGTTATGACATTATAATTTGATTCAAATAGTTTGTTGAGTTCACATCACACATGCACAAAAAGCACACAACGACAAATCGAAAATTGAAAAATGCTCGCCATTTTTACATCTAAAAACAGATTTTTGCATTTCAGGTTTTGAGTTCAGACGGCTCATGATTACTGCAGGTCATCATTATTTTGATATTTCAATTCAAATCTTAAGTAAAATCCAAAGCAAAAATGCGTACCACGTACAAACAAAATAGCAACGAGCGAAGTAAAGGGCTATATAGCAATTCATACTCCAAATGCACTCGCACGATATCTGCAAACATATATTATATTCGTAATTTGTGTGTGTATCTGTGAAGAATATAGAAGCTACACAAAAGAAAATTATAGACTTGGAACCATCAATTGACTCTTGACGATTTAGACATAAAATTACCGGGGAATATTAGTATGCACGGAAGATACGACTATGACCGTCTGTGCCATTTTCTTTATACCTTTCTTCTCTCTCCATAATTTCACCACCAGGATTCGTATGTCTAATACACACATCACGTGCATATATTATTATTCAACAAAATCAAAACTCTACGTAGGTAGTTTGAAGGGTAGAACAACAATTTGAAAATACTTACACGTCTAGTCTATGTTGAAGGGTAATTGTACCACAATTCAATGCACTTTTTTGAGAGAACAAACCGTTTTTTATTCGATAAAACTCTGATCACAAATGCCCAAAGGATTTCCTCTCTTTGACGCTGATTTGTCAGGAATTCATTGAATTTCTTCAGGGTTTTCCACGCCATCACACAACAGTCATTGTGATTACATTACAGATTGGACATTTTAATTATTTTGCTTGTAGCAAAATGATAGAATGCGATATGAACGATATACAAGGTTTACTAAAACAGAGAATTCGTTCACAATAATTCAAATTACAAAAATCGAATCAGAGTCAAGTCAGGTAAACTGAATAGAGATTTCTGAATTATGTATTGCTCATGCATCGTATGGATTTCTCAATTTTATGCATGCAAATGTAAACGCTTGTATTATGTTTTGGCAAAAAAAATAATTTTTTTCTTTCAAATATACTCGAAGATTTTCATTCGAAGTTCCCTAACCATTTTCTCACATTCAATAGCTAAATATTTGGAAGCTCATCACTAATCTACCAGTATTTACTTTTTGAGAGCTTATCAATATATTCATGAGTGGAATATGTAAAGCAAACCATGCTGAAATAAGCTCAAACCTGAACAACTACAGTCTAGTTTATGCCCTTTCTCTACTGTCCTCGAATAGACATTAATTTAGCTTTCCTTTCTTCTCCAAATAAGTTATGGCTACCTTTCCCATTGATAACATAATACCTAAATTGCCCACGCACAAACTGAAACATTTTAGACAATTTCTGTAAATGAATACACAACTTTCAAAGAATTCTCTAAAGAATATTATTAGAAACTATTGTTCCTTTTCTGGACAAAAAAGTCAAATATATTCTTGTATCTGACTGTTTGTAGTTAATAGAAAAAGGGGTAAAATTGCTTTGGCGCTGCTGCTGTTGGTGGCACAGTGTCGGTACATAGTTAACGTCAGCTACCGTTGTACTGCTTTGGAAATGAATTTTACTATTTTAAGAAAAATGGGCTTACCGCTGGTTGACATTATACAATACTTTCTACAACAACAAGGCGATTTTAAAAGGTGCGCATATGTTCCCTATATACAAGCATATTGTGTTCCACATTGAAAGTCTGTAAATTTTGATACTCTTTTGAGAAAAGTGAAGTTTCCGTTAGATTTTTTAGTTGTGTTAATGGAAACCAGCATGATGTAGCTGTTGGAGAAGTAGCAGCAGTGTACTATGAGTGTACCACACACTAAAGAAACCCCGGGAGCGTTTATATATCTTTCATGGATAAATGCCTAGAAGATAGAAAAAGGGATTTTCCCAACTATCTAGCCACACAGCACTGGCAAGCTATTCTTTTCAAACCTTGGTATCTATCTTCCTTGTATTTTGTTACATTAGAATAAAATAAATATGCAATTCTATTTACGGTAGTTGCAGGATACTTTTGACTATCTCACTCGCTCGGCTCTTCATCTTCCTTTGCCACTTTTTAATTTAGGCACACTTGAGCAAGGCAGCAAAAACTCTTGTCGTAAATAAATATCTATGTCTATGTGAACGCTAACACATGCATGAAGAGGAAAGAATCTAGATTGGGTAATTAATTATAGAGAAGAGTAGAAAATTGTAAATATGGAAAGGTGGCTACTACTTTGTAATTTATATCTCTTTTTAAACTACATTCATACAACTACCACAGTATTATATGGCACTATGTTTCCCACTGATTGCGAGATGACAACACACAATGAAGACTGCAGATACTGTTAGTTGTGCTTCTATTTGAAAATAAATTGAGATTGCGACGTACCTGCAAAGAGCTTCTTAATAAAGAATTGCTCTGGTGGCACATTTTTCAATTTGGAAACTAATTAATTCAAAGGATTGCATTATGGGTAGGTGAGTGAAATCGTGATATGAAGGGTATATAAAAGTTGATGCGTGTAAGTTTTAAAATGGAATCGATTTAGCATTTGTAATTATAAAAACAATGTATTACATATATATTTGCATATAACTTATATCCTGTTTTTTGACAATAAACATAAACGCATCTGTGATGTGACTATAGTACATATATGGAGTAAAAATGGCATGGCTCGTGCTATCAGACAATATTGCTTATTGTGTGAGCTGCTAGAAAACATTCATCCACACATTGGAAATTTGCTGTAAACCTTATTGTTGACCTCACCACTGGAGAAAAAAGTTAATTTTACGTGGAATCCCCTAGATCCTACTTTATAAATTAAAAATTCTCTCCATATTTCCTTCAAGCCAAGAGAGACATAATTCACAACATGACACGATAATCCCCTCTTTCTTTCCACTATACTGAAACTAATACTTCTCCACTCTGCAATCTCCCCAGCCATATACTAAAAATTGTCTATATCCCCCACTTCGTAACCTCTTTGCCACTTATTGTTAGCTAGGACAACGGGAGCACAGTAGAAAATGGGAAAACTCCGGTGCAAGCAAGTACATTGAAGACGTGTGGCTATATGGAGTACTATATTATTACACATTGTCTTAATTTTAATATCAGTGCCATATACACTAGTATGCTATCATGAAAAAGACTGCAACTACAGCATAAGTCAATAAAGAAATAAAATGATAGCACACGTAAGCAAACGTTAATATATTCACCCTCCCAAAAACATAGTTCTTACCATTTTTACTTCTCCGATGTTATATAGCATCTATTTATTTCTTTGTGTGTACTGAACAGTATATCACAACAGAAAAAATATGACAGAATTAAATTTTGTACATCTTAAACTATTAGATGAAAGTTGGAAGTAAACTATAAATGTAATGAGAAAAAATAAAGAACTTTTAGAGACAGAACTAAAACAGTGAAAAATAAATGAAAAATATGCACTTCAGGCTCACCGTCAACGTCAATATATTGCAGTTGGGTTCGGCTTTAAAGACCAAAAAAGCGAGTAATATTCAGAGAAGATGCACAAAGACAAGTTTACTCATTGACAGAAAATCAGACAAGACTTTCTGTAAATATATAGAGGTATGAGCACAATATTAGAAATTATTATGTTTGAATTTACAGTAGTCCCAACAGCCCACAACTCATTTTCATTTAATTCATCTCTTATTCTCATTTTCCCAACGGACTTGTCAAACATGACAATACGCTTTAAAGTCTGCATACTGCACTGCACCAATTATACATATTCCACTACCCTGGGTTAATGCACCAAAATCATTTGTTGTGTAATCAAACTCTAAATTTTTAGTCTGTTCTTGAAAATCTGCATCTGTAGTAGTCGATGTTGCTAATATATGCCTAAAGAATCGAATAAAAAAACAAATGAAAAAATCTGTTTCGGCAACACGGTGCATTTGCCTTGATCAGCACGTTAACAGTAAAAAAGACGAAAAGGATTTTAAATAATTTTAAGTATGCTCTCCGTTATCCATTTAAATCAAGTCGATTACAGATTCAAAAAAGATGTGCAGTGAATACGTTGCATAAAGCAATTACTCGTTTCATCTTTTTTTGCGACACGATCATCATCCCTCCCTTTAATGAACTAGTAAATAATTTGTTCACAGATTTTTTATTCTTTTCTACACTAAACCCCTTCTTCTATTATTTTTTTCTGATTGCACAAACTGGATGACTGGAGAGAATACTAAAAATGTAAAACGGTCACCCTTTGGAGAAGATGAATAGACACAAAGCAAGTTACAGAAACAAGTACAAAGTCAAAGCAACTTCAACAAGTTTTACATAAGATGAATGCTTGTGCAACAATAAATGGTGTTGACGATGTGGTCACAAAGTTCTACAATAGCTTATTTATTTCTTTATCCAATCTCCGCGTCCCGTTTCATTTTTCCATGAAGGAAACTTGCACTCAATCAATAAAAATGTTTCATTCACACCCCAGTTGCTTTGCATTTTTATGAATTTACTGGCTAGCCTAGCCATAACACGTAGTGAAATCATCATCTTCCTGTCGTTTCTCTCTCTCTCACACACACACACACCTTTTTTGCATAAAGACATTGATCATTTTCTTGACTGCTTACATGCATTCATGAGAAAGTTGTATGGAAATAGGCACATTCTTACTCACAGCCATTTTCATACCTGCTTGTGCCTACGGTTATATGTGCATATCTTCTATCTACATTTGAGCTTTTGCTTTTTTCTCTTCAATTTCTAGAGTTGATTGTTGCTGTACAAAAAATATGTTCAGATGATTTGTGTCTCTTTCAAACTTGTTGACTTTGTCGGTTCTGCTCTTTGTATATTATGAGCATGCATTATATTTGTTCATAAAAATTAGCTTTGGTCCATGTGCAGGGTTTACCTTGCTGCTACTCTGGCAAGCATGTTTAATTATGGGTAGGTACCTATAATGTATGTTTATTTTATTAGAAAAATCCAAAACTCTAAAACAGGAAAATGCCTTTCATTTACTACTTCCATTGTTCTCAATTCGTATATTAACGTGTGTGGCTTTCATACTATGTGCGTGAATACAAAGAAAGCAAAAAAACTATTTTTGTGGACCGCACCTGAATGGAATGGGAGACAAATAGGCAGGAGGCAATATATATACTACTACATATTGTTTTGAATGAATGAGAATGTAAATATAATATATTTGTACCTCATTTTTCCATTCAACCGTTGCATCGCTCGCACACATCTTGCAATTATGATAAGGATCGCTTTCTAATGCAAATTTTTAAACTTTGGAGTACTTATTATTATTCCTGCTTTGCCAGAAGCAGATACTCGCTTATTCATTCCGTCCAGGGGAGAGAGATAGCAGAGCAGCCGAGAAAAAAGTTAATTCAAAAGAAGCATGCCGGAACGGTGGAAAGATTTATTTCTTCATTTTTATCCGCTTTATTCTAGAAAGATGCTCCCACTTCAGTCTTATACAAAAACAGTCACACTATTGCATATATACATTAAATATAGGTATGTTTCTACTTTTTCTTTACTACTTCATTGTACTCAAACAATCAATAGGAAATGGAGAGGGTGTGAACCTTATTTGCTCGTTTTATTTACTTATTTAACTCAATAAAGTCCGTCGCCTTTGACAAAACATTGCTCATTTATCGAATTATGTACGGCGTAGAAAGCGTAATATCTATATGTAAGTTATGAGTATACATGATATACAACTATAAGCATGTATTTATTCCCAAATGATATGTGAACTTCGCCCTGCTTACAATTTTCTTTCTTCATTTGCTTGACTTGCCTTCTCTATAGTCCATCTTCTGAAAACTCTTTTTAAATACACTTGAATAAAAAGGCTTATTTTATTTTGCTTTGAAGGTTTTTTGGCGGTGGTGAAGTGGAGGGTGAGATCCCGATCTCGTAATTTGGTATTTTAAATGTGCTAGTTAACAGGAAACTCTGTATGTGGTCCATGATGGTGGTTGTAACGATAGGGTTGAAATAAGTACATAAATTTTTACGATGAAGAAAATGGAGTGACGAAGAATCGATCAAAAGCGCAATAGAAGAGAAATGCTATATGGTAGTACCAATTGCTCTAAGCCATCCAACGGCGAAATGAAAATAGGGACGAAAAGCCAAGGGGTTGAATTTCTCTACGGGTGTATGTACGCATCCGTAAAAGCTTTACCTTCTAGATTTATGACCCGGGAGTATTTTTTATCTATTTATTCGGATTGGTTTTTTTTGCATTGTTGCGCATTGATATAGCTTTAATAAATGTAAGAAATTTCTTTGAGTATTCATCAACTCATCTAGCATCTTCTAAAGATAAGTATGTTTTTAGACTTGAACCGGTAAAAAAACTAAATTGGATACTAACACTAATAATCTGTAGCCATGCAGCGTGTGGTACACCATTATTAATTTTGGAGAAATACGACAAAGGTAAAGGCAATTCGGTAAATATAACCACCGACAGTTCTCTGCTGGATGGAGCAGACCGTTTATTTTACCCCAAATATAATTCATAATACAAGTATAAGTTATGTTGGAACTATTCATAATATACGTACGTATAGGTACGTACCACAAACTATAGTCACTGTCTCTGTCAGAACGTTAGTCAAGTAACATTTGTGCTTTCTCTCGTAAACATTTTATATTATATGTAGTCAAAAAATCTTTTATTGTAGCTTCATATTATCTATTTAGGCCAGCTTATCAAGCAACAAAATTAATTAGTTTACACAAAATTTAATGGATAAGCAATCTCAAAAGCTAACCAACCCTATTTACCTGCGACAAGGTGTTTATGGGGAATATCAAACGTTAAAAAAATTGACCTGGATGCGCTAATTTGGGATAAACTTTTAAAAGCGGAATTCAGGAGTTGTAATATTTTAAGTCACCTTTTATCATTTGGAGGGCTATTAACTTTTATAATAAATTATAAAGTAGATATTTTCATACTTCCGACTAAAAGTTGTGAAAATATTGTAGCGAGATATATTTTGTTTTGATTTTAATGCTAATGATATGATACTCATCATAATCTCATCATCATATTAAAATATTATTATCCATCCCACTGCCTATCAGTTTTGGAGCATGTACACAACGAAAGTATCAATTCAGTAACAAAATAAGCAATACCTTAATTTTATCTCAGCAGTGTTCTAAGTAATATTAAGTATTCCAACCCGCAGAGAGGGTGCTCCAAAACAGAAGAAAATAATACACAAAAAAGAGAGGCGAAAAATTCATCATCATGGATGAAAGGGGAGTCTCTTCACTCTTACTTTATCTTCTTCGTCGTACGCATTTTCTATATAACCCATACATATTTATAAACAAGTACACTAAGAAAGCAAGAGGAAACCCGGGCAGCAAGCCAATAATTTTTCTCGAGATAGATGTGTCGGTGATTTTTCTACTTCCCTCCAAGGAATTATATGATATGAAGTCGGTATTTGTAATTTTGTATCTGAAGCTCTTTCTTTCTCTCGTTCATTGTATACAACAATATTTGGTAACAGTGGTTAGGAAAAATATGCTCATATATGAAATTCTCTCTTACAAGATTCGTTAGAGAAAAAAATAAGATGAGATAAAAAGGGAGAATGAAAAAAATCGGAACAAATAAAGCATTGTGTCAGCCAATAGTTGTCTGTTTTTGCTATTTCCTTCAGATTCAACAAAACTTCTCGATTTCATACTCGTGGTTTTTTCGAAACCGTTATTGTTGCCTTCAAACACTATTGTTCCATGTAACAATAAGTTAAATGTGTTTCGTAGTACATTTTGAAAATACTTTTTATAAAATATATGAAAAAATAGTTTTGCATGAAACCAAAATAAAGGATTCTTATATGCTCTTACATTATTATATCAGTTTAGGTTTCTTATTCACAATAGACTCCATTCCGTCTAGTGCATAAAAGTAGCAAGGCAGAAGCGAAAGAGATTTTGCAAGAGAAAAATGGAAGTTTTTGAGGAAAATGCAGTACGTAAAAGATGAATTTTCCGTTTTGAAATTGTATACTAAAAAACTACCAACAATACCAATATTGGTAAAACCCAACTATATATATAAGCGTCTGTAACTTCCAAGTACTTTCAGAAGCAGCTAGTTGTAGTTGACTACTAACTGTTGTTTGATATAAAGTAGAAAAAATATCTCCATGCATGTTGCATAATATATAGAGAAACTTGAGATAGATAGATGTACGGTTAGTTGGGTGTAATATCTTATCCTGTCGTGTGTAAATCTTGCTTGCTTTTACTTTTTTGAAGTGTGTGCTCTATTCTATCCTCCTCCTATCAAACGACGACAACGAAAAGAGAAGATATCTATAACACACACAGAAGAAAAATACTTCTCCTGTGCAGAAGTAGGCGGCTGTAGGCTTATAACAGGCAAAGTTGATAGTACAAGATGCAAGTCTAAAGGAAAGTAACCAGAACGAAGAGAGAAATATGGGGTATTATTTAAGATACAACGAAAAGTCATCATCGTCTCTCCTCTTTCTACGAGTTGAATTTTTCGGGGGAAGTAAGATAATAAGCAAGGAGTAAGCCAAAGAAACTAGACATATAACATCGAGTACACTTGTAGATATATGCACAAACATATTCTATAAGCTGACTTTAGGGAGAAAGAGGAGAAAAAGAAGAGAAGCTACATAACGGAAGTCATCATCATTATCATCATCGTCAACCCTGAAAAAGTACGACATTATGTTTCAGGCTAAAGTGCAGACTAATGTGTTTAAATGAATTGCTTGGTGTAATAATACTTACAGCGAAAGAAAGAATGAATGAGAGAGATACACTGTGTTAATTAAAATAAAATGTAATTAATATAAAATCTACTAATTTTACGCTCTCCTTGTACTGATATAGACGTGTCATCTCTATTTTATATTAATTTGTAATGTACGCAATACGAGTACATTTGTGTTTAGAAATACATAATTTTAACACGAATTCATTTTTTACTTGAGTCGAATTTTTCTATCAGCTGATCTGATTATTTCGCTCAATCTGTGTATCAAATAAAGCATTATTTAAAAAATTTTAATGAATTTTAGCTATCACTATATATATGAAAGTATAAAGTTGCCTATGAAAAAGTACTCCCTTGCAATTCAAGAGAACTTTCTTATTGCATACAACGCACTGTCACGGCAGTTCCTGTGTCCTATACTCCCATTCCATATAGTGTAACATGAAAGGAAACTCATATTGCTACTCAAGTGTGGTTAATTTCTTAGATAAGACTTTTTTTTAAATAAAGTCTTCCAGTAATTTATTACAAGTTTTCTCTTCCATGTATAAATGCTTTTTTATCCACTCATTTCATTATATTTTTTCTGCATTATACAATAAAGTACGCACGGTGGGTACAAGTTTTCTAAAAGAAAGAAAAGTATGATACGCAATGTGCCCGTTGTCAGATGAGTTCGAAACGTAGTTAGTAAGATCTACTGGGTGATGTTGTTTCTTAGCATATAGTATTCTCTTTTGCTGTGACACAGCCAGCCGTTATCGCTCTCCATAACTTCCTGCTTTCACTCGATTAAAATTTCTTTTTAAATTTAACTTTTTTTCTAGAGCTGGGCAATAACTCAACTGCTGCCACAAGAGGATATAAAAATGCTAAGTACATTAAAAATAAATTACATTTGAGAAAAAAGGGAATGAGCGAGAGAGAGAGAAAGATTGATGCACACTTTATATTAGTTATAACAGTGGAGTGGAAGCATGCTATAATTATGCATGAATTGGAAACAAAACAATGCTTATATTCAGCCACAAACGAACCAACCACCGAATTGTATTTTTTCTACTTTATAATACCGTATTGAACTAAACATCTCTGTAGGATAACTACTGTACTGGAGGAAGGGAGTCTGTTAGGCAGGAAAAGTATCAAGGGTGGCGTGGTGTGTGGAACGGTTTTTATCAGTCAGTTCCAAACTCTGCTCCACTGAGCAATCCTCCCGAAATATAATGTAAATGATGATGATAGTATATGATTTCATGTAGGTATTTGATGTATAATATTGTGTATACTGTTGGCAAAGGAGGAAGAAGATGTGGATAAAATATGAAATAAAATGAGTAAGAGTCTTAGGAATGAAATTTATGTTCAACGTGAGTTTCACCACCGAGCATTCTGTTTCTCTTTCCAACAGATCCCCAATAATAATTTCTCTGACTATCGTTCACACACAATATAAATATACGCATAATGTGCATGAGACCTCTTCGTAGCTGGAACGCTGTTCATCTCTTAAACTCGGCATGGATTGTCGATGATAGGTATATTACTTGTTTTTAAACATACGTTATTCGTTTTCCCATTTTGCTTCCGTTTTTCGTATTCCAGCAGCATTCCGACTTTAGATCATCCCTGTATACTGCATAACTTCCTAAATAGCTAGCATCACGACAGCACACACGAAACAACGAAGAATGATGAAAATGAAAGTAAAGTGCACACAGAAATAGTGCTGGTGATGATGATGAGTAGAGTTCAAAGCATTATATCTCTTCTTCTACACCTAAAACTATTACACCACAACGGTATGCAACTACTTGCAGATATCTACTTTATAGATACACAAATAGGAAAACATATTTCCCGGAATTCCAGTCCAAATGATCCAAGACATTTCGCATTACTATTTCTTGTACGCAGCAACAGGGATAAACATAAATGGGCTTAGTGAATATCCTTTGGCTCCAGTAGAAGCAACAACAAGAACATCAGCTCCTCTTCTCTCTTTCCTTTCCACCAAACCGACCCAATGTGGTATTTTGCAGACTAACAAGCAAAATGCCATATATTCATTTATAACGTTTTATAATGGTGATTCCTCCATCTGAATGCTCATTCAACTGCTGATTTGTTCGTTATATGTGGCTTCACTTCATCATCAAGGCTTTTCTGCGGCTCTCCTCTTACAAAGCTGGAGCCATGCTTCATCCGAAAACTGACTTTTACTTAGCGCTCCTATAATTTTCAGACAACCAACAAAAATGTTATATTTTGTGCACATTATATTTATACACATACTGAGTAATAGCATGTATCCACAAAAGAATTCAAGATGAGAATTTGTTTACTGTTTTTTACTCCTTTCTTTTTTTTCTCGGTCGGTCGGGTTAGGCTCTCTTCTTTTTAGAAAAAAGGCAAAAGACAGAGAAAAATAGCTGGATGAATTCTGTTTTGTATTTACCAGGAAAATTGCAATATGGAGTGGGAGCCAAGAAAAAAAAGATAACTATGAAAAAGGAGCAGCACATTGTAGTTTACTTGTGATGGTGTGGTCGTACGCTTGGTTGGTAGTATGTATTACTATCAAGAAAAAGAGGATGGATGGAGAAAAATGGAGGAAGC
>JAQFYG010000484.1:0-29750 GCA_034694325.1 Entomobrya corticalis | reverse complement strand
ATATATTTTAAAAACATGGCTTTAATTACGACAGGTTGTAATGCAGTAAATAGAAATTATAATGCTAAATTGATATTATGCAAAGGCTCTAATATAATTGGGCATCCGAAGACCATGTCTGAGGGAAAATTAGTGTAGGTAAGTGGCTAACTCATATTGCGTCCAACTGTGTGTTAGTGCTGTTTTGAGGAAGCACTTATTAAGTTCCATAAACGTACACACATACACACGCCAACTGTATCAATAATGTGCTTACTACGATTAGTAGATGTTTCGTTAAATAGTTACCTACTTAGTTAGTTTACCTTTCTGCTACTGCTGACTGCCTGTTTTTCCTCAGTTTGCTTCCCTGCTGCCAGTTTTGTATGTGTTTTTGTGTGCATTGTTTGTCATGTAATATTAATAATGATAAAAATACAAAGCTGTTGTAATGTGCTCTGTTGTTGTCGTCCAAAGTAAACTATACAGTGCTTGTATCAAGGAGCCTGTTACCTCCTGGAACTGTGCGACTGGAAACCAAACGCAATATTTATGGAAGTCTGTAGTTGTACGCAGACGAATGGAAGGTATTTTAGTTTTTTAAGTAGGTAGTAGTAATACATTATGTAGGAATAGAAGCCAGTTTAAAGAGAATTTTTGAGAACAGTAACCGGAGGAAGGCTACTGGTTGTTAGGCTATGGAGTATGGAGTTAGTACAAGTGCTGGTGGTGGCATACAAAGTAGTAGTAGCTTATTTTCTCATTTCAGTGCGTACGACAGAGTACGTGTAAGTCAGGTCTAAATACACACAGGGGATGTAAAATGGAAACGTGAAAAATTGAAGACATGCATGCACCATGCATTATTGTGCCACGAGCTGCTTCTAACAACTTGGAAGAAAAGAAAGGAGAAGGTGAAGGAATTGTTGTGAGGAAACAATAAAACGACGAAAAGAGATGCCTTTACTTTGTTTGTGTGGCTGTAATACTGCTGCTGCCACTACGTTTATTTTAGACGACAACCACCGTCATCATCGTTGTGTGAAAGGATACGAAGAATTTATTTTCTTAACCGTGTATTATTGTTCGTTGTGTTGTTGTGGAACATGAAAACAGGAGAAACGAAAACATTTTCCACTTAAAACTCATCATGATAATATAATAATATAAAATAATCAAAATACTAAAATTTATTATGGATAAATTATGGTTGTACAGGCAAACAATACACACAACGCAACGTTGACGTCTTTACAGTTTTATGTTACTATATTAATATCAACTTTTTGGCAGAGCAATATTTGTATTTACGCACACTTCGGTCTAGTGAGGTATTTACTCATTTCTTTGAGACACTTAAAGTCATTATGAACATGCAATTAAACGCCTCTTTGGTTTTTACATAGCTTTGAAGAACTCATTTCACTCCCGTTGTGCTGCTTTTTGGAGAAAGCGCGCGATAGAGAGAAAAAACAATTCAGGAAGATGACTGCATGCATACATTATATTTATTTAGGTGCGCAACGGGTGAAAGATTTGTTTCTTGGAATGAGGCTCTTGGGAAAATTGGGAAAAGCATGTAAAAAGTATTTTTAACTATAAAAGTAAATATAAATTAGGAGGAGGAGAGGAAAGTGAAAGTTGTTGCACCATCAAAATAACTATATTTACACAAGGAAAATTAATTATGTGATAAATAAAAGATGCAAATAAGGTACCAATTTAAGCATCATCTCATAATCACCGCCACCACTACCACCACCAGAACTTTTCATCAAAGTCAACATCGCAGACAAAAGTTTGCAATCCATTTGTATTTACTACACCCGTTTAGTTTAGTCTTGGTCCGGAATTCGTCCCTACTTTTGTAATCAAGTCAGAAGTGGAACAGCAGTCGTAGTCGTAACAACATCAGTAATGTTACGTAGAGCAGGCCAGACCAGTCCACATATTCACCAAAGTTTTGTATTTACAATATTTCTTCTCATTTAGCACTTCTTTCCTGCTCAAGTCATTTGGATAATGGAATTGATATGTTTCAAAAACAGAAACAAGGTCGCATATACTATATTGTGTGCGAGAGAGATGTGTTGTGATGATAAAATGTGTAGTATGCTCGTTCGCAGAAATACGCCGTTTTTACACAGCTTTCGTAACAAAAGTGTTACCCAAGCCAGTCAAATATTTATAACTGTTTTAGTACCTTTTAAGGATTTGACAAAATTGCATAAACCCAATGATTCGCTTCCATTTTCATTATTCTTCTCATCAGTGTTTTAAGTACTATTCAATAGCAGGATGTCGATCATGACGCTGATACGAGAGTATTGATATCAATGTCACTTAAGTAGTTTTATTTCACCTTTCAGCAGCAGTATCATCTTTATCGTCCAAGCTAGCTAGCAAGCTAATCATCCATTTCATTTCCCCTTCTTCTTGTGATCTGATCTGGTATCAGAACGACCATGTCCATGGTTGTGGGTACATCACATCAGTGGTGGGTGGGCGGCAGTGTTGGTGGTGGTGCTGCTGGTGAAGTTCATCCATTTTATTACACACATGTATTATATGTCCCATCCCAGCAGAGTGTTTAATGGAGTCATTCAAGTGTGTAGGTGGATTTCCATTACATGTAGTTATTTCACGCATGCATGCATGCATTACATTACATACTTATGTTCTTATGTACCTATCTCACGACAAAATTCCACATTCATCCCTTTTCCTCCTGTTATAAATCCAGAGCGCTCAGTAAGTCAGTGACCAGACTACACAGCACAGTGCTCACAGTTTCATCTCTCGTCCTTTCTTACTTTCTCTCCAACAACAGAAGTAAAAGGAAGATCAGAGGAAGGAATCCAAATATGACAAGTTCCCAGTTTACACTCCTGTAGGAACTAGGAACCCTCTTCCTTTCAATAATGTTTGTATGCGTCTGTGTAAAAACAAAAGAAGCCATATAATATGTTGATGATAATTGAAACACGTAGCACACTATAGTTTAGCATGGTCGTTTTTATTACTAGTGCTACGACCACGATGACTAGATATCGCAAATACCTACGGACATTTTTCCTGAAACATTCAACAAGCAAGAAAGGCTGTGTATATGTGCTTGTGTGTTAGTAGAGCCAGAGTAGTTACCATTGTTAAATTTTGTACGTGCTTTCCATTCTCTCTGTCTGTCTGCTTCACTGCGCCTCTTGTTTTGTCTTTCTCACTTTTCCCTTTCCCATCTATTCTTCTTGTTCAAGGGAAAACAAGGAGCAATTTTACAAGTACAAGTAGTTGTAGTGCTACTAGATAAGAATCCTCGTATAAAATAATAATATAATAAAGGCTAATTCAGAGGGAGCATCTGTTTGAGAAAATGAAAACATGACTGACTGAAGAGAAGGACAAGAAGCACAAGTAAACATGAACATACAACACACATACTTTGTTCTGTTTTTTTAGCTTTTTAGCTTAAAAAGGAGTTAAGCAATGCAAAATGCAACAAACCAAATAGCTTTTTTGTACTATAATACCCTGATATAGTCAGCATGAATAATGATGACAATCAACGTCACAGTCAAAATCACCATCAACGTCAAGGGAATCTATTTGCTGCCTTCCGTTTGGTAAAATACGTAAAGGAAATGTATGAAATATTTTGTGCAAGTGAAGTGTAAATTTTGTTGATGAATTTGTCTATCCACAATAGTAGATCAGGAAAGAGTACACAGCGATATGAAGGATTAGTTTGAGAAATAAACCACAGCATCCTCTTATTTTTGAAAAAGGCTTTAGCAAAATCGTTGACGAGGCTCATAAATTTTGAACATTGCAGTTTTGCGTTGCCGTAGTCTTCGTCACTGTTGCTTGTTCGGGCTACGGGCTGCAGCACATTATGTGCATACCTAATAATAAAATTGACTAAGTGAGTAGCTCTCTCGCTCTCTCGTTCTGTAAATATAGACAGATAGATAAAGTGCCTTAGTGCCTTGCAATAAATGATGATTATAATTTGCATGTTAAGATAATGATGATATTAATACTATTATAGATGTGGAGAGTATAAGATATGCTTTCTAGCGAACGAGTATATTGTCTAAATGCAGACAAGTTGAAAAACACGCACAGTCATCAGCAGTGTACTTGGGAAGCTACCATTCTTCGTTTTGATCGTTCCTACTTTTTTGTTATAATAATATATAAAATGGCTACATAAACAGTTCTATACGGTATTTACACAGTTTTTATTGATGCCATTAATTTTCCAGCGTGTATAACAGCTGCTACGAGTGTGGATAGTGGAGACAAGCAGCTGGTTATGTGGCGCTTTGCTTTCAGAGAGCTAGATAAAGCGTTAGACTAGAGTTTCAAATGATAGGATAGCAGGATTGGCAAAAACGGTTTTGACAAAAATACAGCGTTCATTTGAGCAATAATTGGAACATTTTCTCACAATCAAAGTTTGGCTTATCATAATTTACAATTCCGGAGTTTCATTGATACCATTACAATATTGAATATGATTCTTATAAAAACTAGAGATTGGTATACAATATTTTCAAATGACACAATATCCATTATACGTGCTTATTTATCTTCTGCTGTATTACTCGTCATTTGCCAAATTGTATTCATGTTTTTTCCTCTTTTGCGGTGTGTCTATATTTGAAGAGTGGATGAATAGGAATAGAGGAAGAGTAATGATGACGGCATGATAACAGGAAAATTATCACTTAAAAATGTAACTGTTTCTTTCATTCACCGTCATCATAACTTGTGGATTTTGGAAATACTAAAAACGCTCATCAGTATATAGCAGTTTGTGCAATCCAAATTGCATGAAAAGAAAGTCTTATGGGCTTTGCTTATTTTATCTACTGCATAAATTCAATGGATTCATATTATATACTTCAGTATATGTTCAGGAAAAATGGCATTATCTAAGAATATACGAAATCTAAATCTCCTTATATTTGTTGGATGATGTAACGACAATTACATTCTTATGAAAGTTGTTACCGATGGCGTATTATAATCCAAACGTTTGGATGTCGTGGAACAATGCGGTTTTTCGGTTTCAGTGTCATAGCCTGAGGTACCTTGCGTTACGATAAGAGTTGACGATGTTGTTTGCGGTAGTGGTGGTTGATGGCTATAAGAAGACCTTCTGTTTCTGTCCTTTTATGTTGATGTACGGTTGTTGCTTCGAGGAAATTATACTTTGGAAGCATGATAACAAGGTTACTATCTATTTTGATTACTCAATATTCTCGTTTCTGCAACTGAACAAACCGGCAGTAAATTTGCTGTGTAGAAGACAGATAAGTATTACGACAAGACATTACATGGAGCATGAAACTGCACAATCGTCTGCGGTAGTAGTAAGTCCTAAACAATTTATAATTTACTTTCACAGTTGTATACAAGTACTTTGTAAGCAATCTTGTTGTAAGTTACAAAACTTAAAATTTAAAGATTAACATGCATAAC
Source organism: Entomobrya corticalis (assembly GCA_034694325.1). NCBI lineage: Eukaryota > Metazoa > Arthropoda > Collembola > Entomobryomorpha > Entomobryidae > Entomobrya > Entomobrya corticalis. Next base: position 24,287 of record JAQFYG010000484.1, on the reverse strand, counting down.
ATGATTGATAGGGCTTCTATTAACTTTAAATTACTTACATCTGACGTCTACACATATAATGTACTGTTTTATTTATATTGTCTTTTGTATAAACCTCCTCCTCCACTACCGGAAAAGATTAATTCTCAGCTTTTTCCATTCTTTTCTTTGAAATGTGAAAAATTTAATATTATTTTAATGTTACACGTCACAACGGTAACAATAGTAAGGCTATATTTTGTGCTTGCATAACATTCACATTTCACAGAAAGATAGTCGCGTCATTTATGCATGTACACGATGGTAATATTACATAAAGTGAGTGAACATTATTGCAATAAATATGAGGAGAAGAGGAAGGGAAGCCATTGCCATGGAATAAAATATCTTCGTTTCTTTCATTCATTTCATTCACGAGAATGATATGAAAAGTGGGAAAAAAGTTGTTAAAAGCGATATACATGCGGACGTTTGAATTTTCAACTAAGGTCTGATGGTCCGGATCTGAGTGGTGCTTTCCTTTTGTGTAATGTACAAGTCAGTTTTTGAAAAAAGAAGAGAAACTATTCGTTTATTTCTGCAGTATACGAAGTAATTTGTAACGAGCAACATTTTTATATCGTTGGTTCTCATTCGTGTACTCCTGCATATTTCATTACTTTTCTCTCTTCATCATCATCATCATCAGAAATAGTAGTAGTAGCAACAGCGACAGAAGAAGCAGTCGAGCTCTTCACTCAAACTTCACCGGTAATTTTTACAGTGAGAAAAAAGAGGAACTCTAGAGAAGATTTAGTCTTCTTCAGTTTCAACTATTCCCTGTTACACACTTGCAAAAACACAAAAGTGAAAGGTTGAGAAAATGCGAGAAACGAAAATAAGAACTGCGTAAATGGTAACGTCGATGATGTTCATCATGTGTAATGGGAAGAGAAACAGTGACGGCATGCTGGTATACTACAAACGAACATCTTACGATAGAAAGAGTTCAAGACCGATAGTGAGAGATAAAAATAAGGTGCTACTTGAACAAGGGCTGATATTTGACTGGTATGTTATGTTTCTTATAGACCTCGTATCTCTTTAGGTTGCAACAGAAATGGCACATTAAACCCAAATAAAAATTGTTACACTAATGTATCTTGTACTAATGCCCTTGAACCACCATATCGTCTACTCAATATGAGCATCAATACTGTTGCCTTTCCATAACTGTTGTCTTGCCATGATGCGCGTTAAGCGTTTAAGTACATATAAACAGTGATATGAAGAAGAAATTTTATGGTTAAAAATTTAACCAGTTGACTGTTTAATTTCATTTATCTTGTGTTTATCCTGTGTTTTGTGTTCCAAAAGTTATGCTTTAGTTTTTCTCTAATTTGATAGCTTTTCAAAATTAATAGGGACAACGTCTTATTAACTTCTAAAAGCACGAACATAAAATTGCAGTGCAAATGCAATGCATTTGAAACACAAGTAACCAATGAACATTTGATATAAATATATATCTAGTCTTTTTATAATTCCCTTTGTTGGTATCAGTTTTAAAAATTTCCATTCTAGTACTCTTTATGTTGATTATCATTTGAAAGCTGGCAACTATAGAACGGTGGAATACAAGGTACACTAATACAGTCACGTTATGTCTTATACTTAACCACAAAATAAAGCTTGCATTGTAAGTTGGAGTGGCAATTATTACAGTATGCATATCAGGCACTAGTTCAACTAGCACACACAGTCATGGAACTTCTACCTAGGGAAATAAATGAGGAGGTAATAGACATTTGAGCTTTGTCGTAAAGAAACAACATAGGAAGATCTTGTATTCTCCACACCGTCTACACCAGTGGTTATAGCTCTTTTCATATGTCGCATGGTGGTCTTTGCGGTTTCAAGAGAAACCTACAGCCAGCCAAAGCACTTCTTTCTTGCTTCTTTCTCCGTTTTCTTCTCCAATTTACACTGTTGCTGCTGCTAAAACTGAGCCAATTCACCCTGAAATAAAAGAGAATATATAATAATAATAATAATAATAAACACTATTACCCCAACGGAGCACACAACAACTAGTAGAGAAACTTGATATGCTGGTAGGAGTAGGAGAAAAGCATATTGAGCATGAAATATGTAACCAGAGTCTAGTCAATAGAAAGAAAAAAGTGGAACGCGAGATCGTGGTGGTGGCACTGGGTCTTTATCAGCATCCTTGGCTAGACTAAAAATCACACTTGTAAAAATAAGGACGATAATATGTGATGGTGGCTTTGAAAGAGAAAGCATCCTTATCTTTGTCCATCTATTTTAGTTTCTCATTGATCACGCTCAACTAGAGTTACATCGAATACAAGCACATTATACTATGATAATAATAACAATAATGTTAAAAGAAACAAAGCACAAACCTGTTTCGCGTCTGAAACTCTGTCCACCTCAATTTTTCAGGATTCTTTTGGACACAGCTAATGTAGGAATGTATATTTTTTGTGAAAACGAGGAATCAAATATGAAGTGAAGAGTATGCATATACACATAGTTATTTGAAAAGCACGTGATGATGATGAGTGCACTCTAGGAAAAAAATATTGTTCTTGTTCTTCTTCTCCTTCGTGGCTTGTCTTTTTTTGTTGTACGTAAATTGTTCAGGAGAAATGGGAAGGAAGGAAGAAATAAGAACGCCTTTTGACATATTTAAATTATGAAACACTTTACACAATTTGCACACATGTTTCTCCTCTTTTCTTTTATCTCTAGATAAAAAAATAATATTGGCGAGTCCCCAAGCACTAAAGTACAAGACGTGTACTTATAGTACCTAAACCCTATTTCCTTGGATGTAGCCCTGTTATGAGACTTGTCACCTTTGTACTTTTTAGGTTTTTCCTACAGAAAGGTAGAAAAGCACCAATCCCATTCACCATTGCCCGTTGGATTTAGACCTTGTCGTTAGCTGACGAAGTTGAGGTTGAGTGTTTTTTGAGAGTTAGGAGTTTCGTTTTCCTTAGCAACAATATTTTTGGAACGGGGAAAAACTCTTCCTTTTACTGAAAACCGAAAATAACATGCATTCAAAATTGTGGATTATAATAATATTGAAGGTGTGCCGTTTACAGGTGCTGGAATCTTTGGCTTTGGCTCCAAAAATCACAACATTGTTTGATGAATTATTTGCGTAAAGTCAAAGATGCATACAGTACAATCGGTACCCGCAGGACATAAACTTTTTGCATCTTTTGAAGGGCTTTTGGCTGAAATATTTATTGTATAAAACCCGGATACCTGTATAATTGAACCCGTATGACGCAAGTAAAACATATTCATAAAATTATGACTCTTGATTTCGTACTACCTAATTACAAAAAATACAAATAAAATGTTGGTAAACTTTATTATGAAACAGCTAGTGATAAACATAAAGTGAGAACAATATTTTTAGGTTATTTCATAGGTATTAGATCAGAGAATTTCGTGGAGACTACAAACAAAAAGCTAAAAACTATTTAGAGAAAGGGTCTGGCATGTTTTCCCTGGAATGTACCTATCTAGTCCATATTTGAAAGATTGCAAAAATAATATGGATTATTTAGTGTGATTAATAATATTAGGATTTCCAAATAACAAATAGATTTAATATAGTGACATTGGCATTGCAGTCATTCCATCAGTCGAATTCCTTTAGACTAAACCAATATATTTGGAATCCCTTATCAATAGAAAACCATGCAACACGATGAAGTAACCAACTCCTTCTTAATCTTCTTAATTCTGAAATAACTTGTTTTGTTGTCGTTATTTGTTCTAGATGCACGGCAAAAAATGGTAGCTTGTACCAACATTCTGATCTTGGAGGAATAAATTTTTTTTAAACTTTTGGTTGCTCAAAGTTTAGATTCCATCTGCCTCTATTCTTAATTTAGAGGATCGTACAGGAAGCAAACAAATTAAAGTTAACTTTATTCATATCGTTTTCCTCAACAAACACAAGCATTGGTATGGAAGTCACTAAAGCTGAACGCTGGTTAACCCATTTCTCCTTTGCTGTTATGACAAATGCTAACGTAGGTTTGAAATGTCAAGTGTATTTTTAAAGGAGACGTACAAAAAATTATCATGGCCTATCAAAGCTCAATTTGCATTTACAAAAGTACATGTTTCGTTCACATAACGTGGCTGTAGATTCTAGATTGCTTCAAGCATAAAAATATGCTACAGAAACCAAAGGAGGAATACAAGCAACTAGACTTTGTTATCAATATACATATTCCAGGAAAGCATAATCACTTCACAGTAACCATCATTATTATCACAACTACAGTTTCATTCAAGGGAGAAATGCTTACAAGTTCAGCGAAGAGAAAAACAAGAGATTCACGATTCTACGGAGAAAGAAATAGAACCTTTTTTTGTGAAAAAAGACAAGGAGTAAAAGTAGAGGCGACTGTTCTCCAATCAAATCAGGCAAAATGATTTTTATACTAACGGATCAACAACTGCTTAAAGGAAGCAGTGGTTGGTTGAGTCATCTTATTACTTTGTTCCGAATTCCTGAAGAAAGAAAAACAAATGGCATGAAAAGAAGCAAGTACACTTCAGGAGATATATCTTCTATCAACTGAACATGTTCATTTGTAACGGCGAATGCAGCATGTTCACGCAACCTTTCCTCTTGCCATTTTCAGCTAACAGGTAGGTGGATAAAATAGTAAGAAACACATTTCAAAAGAGACACCGCATTACAGTTTGAGAATCAACGCTACCTGTTCATTCCAAGAAATAGCAATTCTTTGTCTGTATCGGGACGAACTTTTTGCGTTTTCTAGGGCACATGCTACATACTTACGTACGTGTAGGTACGTAAAGGGTATATACATTATATATATAAATGATATATACTGGTAGTGAAACTCCCACGCACTAAGATTCATAAAATAAAAGGAGTTTGGTTTCGTGCTTTTCGTTTTCTTTGTGATATTTCACAAACGGGAAAGATAGGAAGGGAGAGAGAAAGACAGAACAACGTAAACGAAATAAAGATTAATTTCCTCAGGAGAAAGTTTTCTCCCTTTTCTGTCTGCTATTTTTACTAGCCTATGCAAATTCAGCTCAGTTCTTTTTCGTTGGCCCAAACACAAAAATATGGTGTACTTTCGGAATAAACGTAAAATAGAAATAAAGTTCGTGATGAGTTAGGAGTGTATGGTTGCTATATCTTTACTAACCCAAAAGATTAGGGCTTAACATTAAACATGGAAAGTTGAGTTAACTAGTTGCTATTATTAATCAAGTGATTTAATTAATGTGTCAATTGCCCATGTTGAAACGACTTTAGTACATTAAATTTTGAAAAATTATAACTACACTGTAAACTGCTATGGAGCACACACAATGATTTCATACTTCTGCGTTATTTCACACATGGAATCTGGTAAGTAGTACTGCTGGACTTGAAAGCAAATGTGCCATTGCTTGTCCACTTGCTTTCCTGCTGCCAATTACTTTTAAAAGAGTTTACGGTTTGGCTTGTCGGCCCACGCTGACTTACTGCTGTGCGTTAAATGATAGTGGTAAATTGTAAGAACAATAATTAAAGAAGATGGAATATATGACGGTGGTCCTCCTTCGTCCACTATATGCATTTATAATAACCCCAACTGAAACAGTGTGATGATTATGTTGGTGTCCACAAATTTTCAATAAGCAGGTCAAGTGAAAGTAGAAACACACGAAAGCAGGACGCCACCATAGTAAAAGCATTTCATTGTTGATGGCATTATACTGGAACCCTGAAAATATGCTTTTATTGTTTTTTTATTCTATTTCAGTGAAACAGAAACCAACCCTTCAGCGAATCGCATGATAACCAACTAAAAAAGACTGACATGAAGAGGCAAGGTCTCACTCTCTCCAAGGCCTATTTCTCTCTCCAGTTCGTGATCCAATAGGGAAACTCCCAAAGAGACTTGATTAAATTGAAGAAAAGATATACTACACTACTTGTTCGCATTGTTCTTCTCAGAATTTCTCTTATTATTATTTATTATTATTTTTGCGAGTTTGTCAGGAAGGTAGAATGAAGGGCAGAGTGGTTCTGTAAGTAGTTGAGAGGTGAGTCTACTTATTGTTAAGAGTGAAAGTTGCCATCATTGATTTCTCTTCCTTGTGATGCTTTCGATGCAGTGGATGAGACTGGTTGCCTGATTTAGGTATGTGCACATAACATATCGAAGGAGTGAAATAGGTAAAGCCAACGGTGGTGGAAAAGGTTAAATTTTTTTCAAGGAATGTCTTCCCGTTTGAGCAATTTGATGGAGAAGCAGTAGAAGGAAGAACAACAACGCTAGTTTAAGTAGCTGTAGTAGTGGATAGTGGATGTAGTACATCATCACATCATCGATTCTTTCTATTTTATCATTACTCCCCGTCGCTCCTCATGACCGCAGTATATCATGTAGTATGTATAGTATAGTAAAGTAGACTTCGTGTCATCAGGACAACAATAAAAACTCATTTTTGGCCACGACACAAGACAACGAAATGATGGTGGCAGTAGAGAAGATTAGAAGATGTGAAGAAACAAGTTTTTTGGTGGTGTTGTTGAGGATGATGACGGTGGCAAGAGTATTTTCAACACTTGTGACGATAATCATGATGACGATGATGACAATGATAGTGGAGGACATGGAAGACGAAGGTCTGGAAAACCACTTTGACAATGCTTGCACTACTGCTGGTGGAGTTCATCAGAAGAAGAACCACCCAAGAAATCGGTTGTGGCACAGCAAGTTATTCTACTTCACTAGTTGAGATTTCCTTCTGAATAAAGAATACGGGAGGTAAGGCGTGAGGAGGTGAAAATAGAAGAATACAACAAGCACTGCATTTATCCATTTCAGTGGTATTACTGCTGCCAGCAAAATTCACAACCAACGCCACGAAGATAATCTCTTCTAGAATAGGAAATCCATACGACCAGCCATCCTCCAATCAATTTTTTCTTGTGAAACCAGCAAAAGTCAACAGTGCTTTTTATTCCAAGTGTAAAAACCTCAACTTGTTCAGTGTACCTGACTGACTTACATTTTTCCACGAAACTAAAAGAGTCCGCTCTCTTTCTGCTCGTCTCTTGTTATATACGTCTCACTTTATTGATTCATTTATTTGTTTCCATTATTTGATGACCTGCATACACGTATGTGTTACTTATATAATGTAGTAATGTCGGTATCTATGAGAAAGGCATTGGTGGTTAATGTGAGCTCGTGGCTTTATCGAAAATAAATGAACTTACGAAAGAAAATGTAGACGGCCGTTTCCTTAAATATATAGACAGATAGATAGATAAAAGAAGAAAAAGGGAAAAAAGAAAAGAATTATTGTTACTTCTTCTGATTGTTATTAAATGCTCCTTTCAGCAAATATGTTATGATTTAACAATGCAAAACTAAATGTATGTTACGTAAAGAAACGAAAAAGATATACATATATCTAACTCGAGTGTGTATTTAATGAAACCATGTCTGATGACTTTGGTCTTCGGGGTCCAAAGCTCCCATGGGCTTGTCCAAATGACCGACAACTTGCCTTGCGAGCCAAGTAAGACAGATTTTTTTATGTGCTACTTACATGCATATAATGTACATATGTTTTGTATGGTTTATCATTTTGTTAGTTTCTTTAACCCCATTTTTGTTACAATTATTTCACTTGTTCTTTTTTTTTCAACAGATTGCAAACCGGTTGGTCTATCAAAACAAACCAATTCAGTCAATACCCAAAACCACCGCCTCTCACGGAGCGAGAGCAACAGATTATCGTGTCTGTTGTTAAAAAGGCAGAGGAACTGGACCTGAATGAGCAACATAGAGTTGGGTAAGAAGGAAACTCTAAACGATAAGTTCATATTTATTACAGAGATAAACATTACGTTTTTTATGATGAGGTACTTTATTTCCCATTTAGAAAATTGATTTAATTAAACGACGCTAATTTATCAATTCATGCGAGTAATTGAATTGTGAGCAATTATGACAGCATACTCAGCCAACTTACTACGTTTTTATACGAAAATAGCACGCAGAATAAATAATGGACTATTAGGTACACTTTTTGAAAGACAAGTATTTTAAGGCGTTCCTCATATTCCCGTCACTGCGTGAATATTTCTAATTCGGGTAAGCAATATGGAATCTGAAAAAATAGTAATTGGAAAATCCAACTCTCCTGATCGTCTTTATAAACTGTACAGCCACATATTATTAATTTATCTTGGCATCCAACTTGGTATTTTCTACAATCAATGAACTAACTAACAGCAAAACAACAGTACTCTAAATGCGTCTTTGTCGCTTTCTCTGCCACATTTTATTGGCTAGAAGGTTTTTATTTATGCCGTTCTTTTCTACTCGTTTCCTTTTTCAGAACCAGAACTTTGCTTTTATGATCTCATCCGTCTGCACTTTTTTCCTCCTAGCAAATGGTCGCTACCAAATTATTACTACTATGCTACTATCCTTGCTATGCACACAGCATTTTTACACTTCCTGTCGGCTTTCTTTTTAGTAAGGACTTTTACCGTAAAATAAAGCAAACTTGGTTTCATCATTGGGAGCTGTGTGCTAAAGAATGATATTTTCAAAAGTTGAGTGTTCAGCATATTGCCTTTCCTTTTCCCCTTTGAACTAAATAATGTATCACACATACTTTTTAATTTTCCCTGTGCTATATGTAAGTATTCTCCTTTATTTACTCTTTACCATGCATATATGTATGTTTTTTATTTGAACGCTATTTTTAAAGTTCATAATGGCAGAAATTAGCTCTTTACTTCTTCATTTTTAATGGTAAATAGAAACATATATGTTGCCCTCGCTCCACTCATTAAAAACTAGTATCATTCATTTCTCCTGTTGAGCATAAGGCAAGAAAGTATGCACGAATACAAATAAAAGCAATACAAGTCACCTTTTATATGCTACAACTCTTCTGCTCACTGACTGCTTCGTTAAGCAAAACAAAATTCTATGCAAATAGCTATTTATTTACCTATGCTCGAAAAATGAAAGAAAAATTCACATAGGTACATATGTAGTCGTTTTGGTTTGTCACAAAAAAGTTTACCTGTGTGTTAGTTTATGACCGTATAATGTGTTTATTCACATGGAAAAATGGAGAGTAATAACATACATAACATAGTACGTAAGGAACATTTCTTTCCCTTCGTTCGTAGTAACTTTTTATTTTATTTTTTGAATGAAGTAAAGCTGCACGGATAATCTACCTATGTAGAGAATGGATAATCTACAGTTAGTTTCAGGAATACAAAGTATATGGATTATAGGCATATATGAGTGATCACGTTGACGTTGATGTGCTGAAAAAGTAAACTTAGTTTTTCTGTTTAGAGCCCTCTCTCTCTCTCTGCCTCTTTCACTCACTCGTTCCAAACGGAAAGAAAGAGACTTTCCTCATGATTATGAAAATGAAGAGGGGGAGGACGTAATAAGGAAAAGAATAAGTTGAAAGATGTACAGATGTATTTTGCAAGGAATACATAATAAGAAGATAGCTTAAACGAAATAAAGTTCCTTTTCTTGTCTCCTTTGCTATATTAAGAATATAATATCTACTTGTCTTGCATACTTACAATAATGGAGTCAATCAATTTCATATATCAGTATATGCTCTTGTGTTTTATATATTTATATCGTTCTCATTTTAAACGTATGTATTTTGTGTATGCATTCATCAAGTTGGAGGAGGACAAGTATACTATTACACGTTTTTTTCATTTAATAGAACAATTTTCTAAGTATTCCTGTGTAATATAAAACAGAATAATAAAGAGAAAAGATAGAAAGGAGGAAGGAAATTAGGAGGAGAACAAGAGTCTTTTTTTCATTGAACTTATCTATTTCGTGTTTTCTTCAATATCCCACACACTCAGCAATCTACCTTGGTATAAATAATCATAATTTCTACGTTTTTGTGTATTTCACCATCTGTATCTATATGGTATCTCCACCGTATCTTCAATCATATTTTGCATGCGCGTTTGTTTGATAAATATATGTTCCCTTTTCCTCTGGGAATTGGTTATTTTCTCTTGGGCTTTTTTACTATGATCATTTTAGAATATAGGTGTATTGACAACGTTTTTATTCATCTATCATACACCTGTTATAACACTACAAGTACGCCAGAAAAGACTTAAAATTTATTATATTATTGTTACAATCCGTTGGATATTACTATTATCTGCCGTAAAAACTCTCTATGATTTTCTGGATGCTTCATTTAAAAAAAAATTTCCCGTCGATGACAAAGCGGATACACAATACAATACATAGAACAGAAAGAGTGGTGGTGTTATTGGTGTTGTTGAGCTATATTATAATAGCTTTAAAAAATAACAAGTACACAGAATGTAAACGAAGGTAAAGTAAAAGTAAACATGGCTAAAAATATAGCACACCGGAAAGACGAGAAAAATGGTCGAGTCGATGCCAGTTGAAAGCAACTCTCATTTCCCCCCATTTTCAATTTTATTAGGTTAATGTACGCGTGTGTAGGCAATGGGTAGAGAAAGAGTCTCAAATCATGCATAAATGAAGGGAAGAGAGTGAAAGCGAGAAGTGCGAAACAAATATATACACTTGTACTTTGTGTAAAAGGTAAAATACACATATATTTATCATACATTAAGGGAAAAGTATACTAATTTATTAAATATCACTCACTCATTCGTCGAGAATCCACCCACACACAGCAAAACACTACAAGCAGCAGCGGCAGCGACAACAACAACAACTACATTAAGCACACACGATCGAACTAGAGAGAAGAAAGGAGAATCTACGTGGAAGCATTTCCGTTTCTTCTTGAGACCTGCCGCTATTATTGTGTTAGTTAGTGAAAGCATGACACATTCCAAAAAACCACAAAGTGAAAGTATTTCTATACAATTTTACGTGAGTGAGGTATTCAAGTTAGGTGTAATAACAAGACAGAAGATATAGATAAGATTTTCCGCTATTAACGTAATGAACAGATATCAAACATTATTGAAGGCATAATATTCCTTTCATTTTTCCGAGCACCATCAAGAAACCAGAAAATATTACCACACATCACATCACTACTGTCAGTGCTCGCGTCCTGCTTCTTCTTATTTTCTATTGTTGCTGTCTTGTTGCTTTCTATGCTACAAACGGATGTATCATAGAAAAAAACAATGTTGTTGTGATCTGTGGTAGTTCTTGTTTTGTATAGTTGACAGAAGACATGCAAAGAAAAGGGGTACACTGGCTACTAATTGGCCTGCTTCCAGGAAAAAACAATATGGCCTCATTTATCATTTGGATACTACCGCATCTTGCCCATAGTGTTCGAACAATCTTATGAGCATGGCGATTGTTGAGGAGACGGTGAAAGATTTCTGTTTATTATAGAACTACTCAAACAAAACATGGTGTTATATGTAGTATTGATGCCTCCCATCTTAACTTAAGTTTTTTCTACAAAAATTCTAAATTTTAAGCATATGCCCCTTTACTTGGCCGACCAATCATGTCAGCTTTAAAGAAAAACCATGTACCTTGGCCTCTTGGTTTTTAATGTTGGGTCGATCTGATTGGTCGGCTTAGTAAAGGGGCATGTGCTTAAAATTTAGAATTTTTGTAGAAAAAACTTAAGTTAAGATGGGAGGCATCAATACGTTAGTGTTACATAAACTCTACAAGTAGCAAATACAAATTACTAATTTATATCATTTTTCTGGCTAAAAGATTCCTTGTCGTCGTGTTAGCAAATTATTGTTTCTTTCCCATGTATGTTGTTGTAGGATGTTAAAACAGTAAATAATTAACCTTAGGCTCGAGTCAAGGAAATTTCAACTGAAGAAATGTAAATGATAACTTTCTTGATAGATTTCCTGCTTTGTTTGTATCCTGTCATTTAAAATTTAAATTCGGACGACTTCCTTAGTTGCGTTGTTGTGCAATTCGTTTCCCACGTAGCTATTATTTTCACTTTTGTCAAATAAGGCCAATATTGTCAATGCAATTTCGATAAAGTTCATAGGTTGTGACTTAAACTGCATCATTTATTAAGCACATACACTGATAAGCAAGGTTCGATGCATTCTATGTTTGATTTGAAGAAAGTGGCGCAAAAGTTAACTTCTTTGTCTTTCTAATTATCTTACCTACAAGACCTACCTACAAGGTATATATATATATATTGCTGCACTCCAGTTATATAATTAACCTTTTCAGTTCATTCAATGACATGCTACCCACAAGTGAAATTTCGCTGCATCGGTTGCTATATTTAAATAGTGCTCTACAAAATTAGTATTCTTGTATAAATGTCCCTATCGATATCGAGTATGATCATGCATGAGTAAAAATCTCTATCCATCGGTATGTAACTACGGGAGAGTAATTGAAGCTTACGATTCAGTCAACCACGAAATAAACTTTTTTAGAAACTGAAGGGAACAAAGGTACCCAAAACTTTTTAATTGCTCATATTTGCTCGTCTTCTATCAAAACTCATCGTTATGCCAATTTTACAAAAATACGAGGAGAAAGCCAAAGAAGAGACAGAGAACTGGTGTAGGTGGATATATAGTGGATATAGAGGTTTCAGTTTTTCCATGGCTTCAAGTTTGTTTCTCCAGAGACCTTGATAGCTTAAGTTATTATAATCTTCAATAATCCTCCTCCAGCACGATGTCGACCAGACCCACACAAATACATACAAACTCCACAACTGTTACTTTACTTTCATTACAAATTCAACCATTTTAATGATAATATTATGGCGGTACAACAGGCAATGTAAATGGTAGTAATAGAAGACATTAGAGTGAGGATTAACTTGTATAAAAAGAATACTAACAATAAATGTGTTTCTTTCCACTTTTTTTCCATTTTATCCAAATATATATACCTACCTACCTATGTTTCATTGTTTAGTTCTTAGACAATTCCATCAAAAACTCACGTTTCGATCAGTCAGTAGCAGAGGAGAAAATGTAATGTAAAAGGGGGAAAACTGGAAACACTATGCATTAGAGTATATGTTCATTCTTTCCGTTGTGTAACTGATCTCTTTTTTATTCTTTCTTAACAAGAACCTGAGCACAACCAGTTTTTATTTTGTATCCCCGACGGCAATTTTTCATATCAGTATAAATCTTCTTTCTTCATACTTCGTCTGAATCTGACTTGAATGCATTCAACGTTATATGTCCTCTTCTACCACTTACCTTTGCTTTCTCCGGACACACACACACACAAATAACTCAGACAACTTTTTCTATCCAAAAAATAACTCACAAACAAGGGAAATACCTAACCAGAACATTTCTCAATTTTGAGTTGAAAGAAGACAAAAAAATCAAGGCCGAAATGTGAACTGTGAAGTTAACTCACTCAGACAGGGAACAATGCTATGCTAAAAAATGGACACAATTTTATAGCGGAGAAGCCATCGCCATTAGAGTTGTGTTGTAACCACTGGAGAACAACCTGAAGAAGTAGAATGAAATAATATAAAAAAGTACCACAAAAATCTGTTTTTCTCTTCTTTTCCACTACTTTTATCATTATTATTAGTGCTTTTTATAAGCAATGTAAGCATACAAGCCAAATTTGATGATGATCAGACTCACTCTACTCAACTCACTTGTCAGTCAGATGAGTTGCTTCGCCTTCACCTGCTATTCCGCCCTCACAAAACGAATACCAGAGAAGAAAACGTATAGCAATATAACGTTTCTAACTAACAAACATATTTACAAGCAGAAAACTTTTACGACGACACGATACACACACAAGTGAAAATCCTAACCGTTTTCGGATAGTTTTATTATTTTTATCTTATTGTAGAAGAAGGGCTTTATGAAAAGTGTCATATGAAACGTGAGATAGAAAGAATGGATTATATAGTTTTTAGAGGGTTTTATGTTTTTTCTGTAGCAGTAGCATAAAGAGTGGTGTAGAGGGAGGCAAGGATCGACTTTTTATTATTTTTATATGACATAAAGTTATATTTTATCATATCCCTTCATTTCATACGGTTAGGTTTCAATAGAAAAATAGGAGGATGGTATGGTGGCGTCGCAGCAATGCCGATGAAGAGGGATAAAGACAAGATATTAAATAAGTATGTATGAATTCTCTTTTGGAAACTGATTTTGTAACGTTGAACCATTTTATTACAATATAGAAAAAGATTGGTTTTGTAGAAGACAGGAGTTTTGGTTGTCCGTATGCTCATGATGGTGAATGTGGTTGAAAAATGGATTTTCTATAATAAAATATTATTATTTCTCCAAAATTGGAATTCACATGTGCGTGTGTTTGTGTAAAGTGTGTAGAAGATGCAATGCTGAGTAATTTTATGTGTTTGGGTCTTATCTTTTTGTCTAGGAAACTGGTTGATAGACTGGAAAGTTTGAAAAAATTGGCAAATGGAAACGGAGTGACAGAATGTGTTCTATGTGGGGATACGTTCGGATTATACATGTTTGGTCGGTCCAATTACAAGTGCCATGACTGTCAAAAGGTTTGTTTTTGCTGATACCATTATTATTTTACATTATTGCTATATAATGTACACCAATCTAAAGTAGAAGGGAGAAAGCATGTACATAGCTAAGTAGATATATGTCAATGAAATAGCCGTCTTTTTACGATCGCTTGTGTAACAGTATGAATTTGCGATGGTAGACATGCGAAAATGGCTGATCATCACTCAAGATTTAATTTAATTGGTGTGTGTATTTGTTTATTGTATGATGCTGCCTGATGTAATCCAAATCGACCAAAACCAGGCTGTATGCCGGAAATGTGTTGTTGAGCTCTCAGCAGCCAAAGCTGGCATTGTTACCGCAACAACTTCCTTGGCGACCTCCGGCAAGGATACTATTATCAGACTGTGTAAAGTGTGCTCAGAGAATAGGGAGTTGATTAAGAAATCCGGAGCGTGGTTCTACAAGGTACGTTCCCCTGCTTCCAAAAATTTCTTATGAACGCATGAATTGAGTGAACGCAAACAAGTCGGTTGGTTTACCATTTAAAATTTACCAGCCCGTAGTAATAGTTATACACCTCTCTCATCGTAGCGTTGTGAAAAAATGCATAAAAGATTGAATGGGAAAAGTCGTCCTTGTCTCGTAGATTCCATCGCTACATCATCATCATGAGCGATGTGATGTGGTGATCATCATGTAATGTTTTATGTATTTGTTTACTTATTCATTCAATGATGATGATGCTCGTGGTGGAATGGTTACAGGGTGTGCCAAAATATATTCTACCTGAGAAAAAGAATCACTACACGAACACGTACGAAAAGTACGCCGCCTCGCCTAGATACCAAGAGCAAAAGTACGTTAGTCGTTACATACATGCATCTGATGAGCCCTCGTCTTCCACGAACAGCGGTAGCAGTAGTAGTGGTGTCGGTGCAAGTGCCGCTACAACCGCTTCTTCTTCAGGTGCAACAGGAGCATCATCATCCGCAACATCGTCAAATTCAGTCACCACCAACATAACGGCAACTAGTAGTGGCGTTGGTGGCAATAGTAATAATAGCAGCAGCAGCAGTACTAGCAGACCAGCTGGATTTTTTTGGTCTCGTAATTTGCAAAACAGATCGGCCTCTTCCCAACAGACAGTGGATCAAGACAACGAGAGCTCTTCCGGGGATGAAATCGGTGGTGGAACTAGCAGTAGCCAGCATCTATTGAAAACTTCGGCAGTCGCAGCAGCATCCGTTGCTGGCGGGGCCGTTGCAGGTCCTGCAACATCAAGGCATATTTTTGGTAGCAGAAAAAGCAACAGTAGCTTGACTGGCGCGGAAGGAGCCTCCTCAACCTCGACGACTAACAGTAATAATCACAATGGAGGAGGTGGCGGTGGGAGTAGCAGCGGTGGTGGCTGGAGTGGGATGTCACTGTCAAGAGGACAATCTCCGCCAGTGTCACGTTTCCTGTTCCAAAGGAACGTTCCGGCATCCTCTTCATTGCGATCCAATTCTAGCAGTCCAGTTCCACCAGGAACATCAGTCATCCCCTCATCTGCTACAACCACTAGCAGCATTACAACCCCCAACGAACATGAGCAATTTTCCACTAGTGAGCAGGTGACACCTGGTCCTTCAGGAATGACAGAATACAGCTATGCATCATCCTCTCTCGACTTGTCCTCTTCCTCCTCCTCATTCCGGAAGAAGTCATACGAAAGAATAGATTTCAGTAGAGAGCCAATACTATTAAAAGGTGACCCACATCCCATTGGTTCTGCTGGAAGCAGTAGTACCATTACCACTAGCACAACGGCTAATAATGGCGACAATAATCCAAAATCTTCCGCTTCCTCTTCAAACGACTGCCTTTATCCGCCTAGTGGATCATCATCAACATCAACGGTGACAACAACGACAACTCAATCCATGTGCAACTCCACTCCCTCAATATCCGCCACATCGTCTACTGCATCCGCTGCAGTTAGTAGTGGTAATAGCCAACAACAGGGTCCATCTTCATCCGCGTCGTCGTCGCCCCTAGGATTCATTCAGGTTGCTCTGCTCTATGATGACTCTCATCAGGCACTTCACTGCTCAGTACTTCATGCCAAGGTGAGGCATCTCGAATGACATTCCCATACCAAAAAATACCTAATTGATACCACTACTGCACTGTAATACAAAGTTGCTCCTTGTAAGATCTCCTTGCTTTCTTATTTCATGTTCTCCCTTCAAAAATCCCTAGAAAATTCTTGAAAAGAACAGTCACAATTTTAAGATGGAAACTGTAATGAAAAATCAATAATAAAAGTACCATTGGCAGTAAAAGTAAACCCTTAAAATCAAGTTTTACTAGTTTTCACGTTGTTATATGTAAAAAGGGTATAAGGGGTAAATTTAATATTTCCTCTTTTTATTGACATTTTCTTTTTATTTCACTGTGCCCACAACCATTCCACTTCATAGAAACACAACTTCTTATTTCTTCAAAGAAAAACATTTCCCTTTTACCTTTTAAGTACTGTCGGGAAAGGAAAGGATGAGGAAAATTTAAATCGTACAAATGTCCTCTTTAGGAACACTGGAACACTAAGCCTTTTTTCTCGCAGTACATAGTATTTATAAGATTTTACACGTTAATGGTATTCTTCAGGATAGCAGCCGTTGGTACCGCCTGGAGAGAAATATATATCTTAGATACGGTAATGCACATGAGTGTCTTTTAGATAAATTGCATGTCACATTTTGCTCATTTTTGACAAAACACTATACCTCTAAATGCAAGAAATAAAAATGAGTTTTTTAAATATCCATTAAATAGTCAACAGATAGAACATGTATACTGTATACAGTCTGACCTTTTACGAAAGAATAGATAAAGAATTGTATATTGCTGCCAGCGATGAATAAGAGATAACAAAGCCCAAATGGACAAAATGAATTTTTCCGCTGTATAAAAAACTGATCTCATAAATTTTTAGTGCCATCAATAAAAAAACATACATTGCGCATTGTTGCTCGGACTCATACTTTCACAGTCATTCTGAAACCGATTATCTGAAGATAATGTTGCATAGAATCTGACTGCTTGCCTGAACAGTTCATGCTTCATAGTGACAGTTAGCACGACATATAGACCATAGGCACATGCAAATATAATCTATAATCATGACACCATCGTAAGTGCATAGGTACCACAACTAAAAGGCTTACAATTATTTCATTTTATTAGAAGTAAACTTTCTCTAAAAAGCATTACATATTAACAGATTTTTTCACATTTCTAACTTACAATTCTCAAATGTTGAAAAATTAGTATCAACATTACATGAAACTCTTTATGCTTGCTTGTAACATTTCCATTTTTGTAGCAAAGGACAAATAAATAAATCATGCCATAATGCCCTAATCCAACAAGAGCACTTAATAAAAAATGAGAAGGGAAACCTGATAGAGATTATGATTAAAGAGTAGCAGTCATGTTTCAACTTTCTCTACTTACGGTCTGCTCAATTCACACAACACTTGACTTAAAAGTATTTTCTTCTTGTTTTCATTGCTTTCTTTAAGTTTTCTATTCGTTCTTTTAAGTCAACATATTGCCTCCATTGGGTTCGGCTGTTGTGTCGCCATGTTGTACAATAAGCAGTGCTGGCATTTTTCCTTGACATGAGATGCTGGAAAGTTGGAATACACTGTGCCGTTACAGTTGCCACTTACTAGACTTTCATTCCCTCATTTTTACTTTTGAACTACATATTTTCTGCTCCTCTTCTTCTGTTACTTTGTAATGTGCAAAAGTAGATGGATAAAAAAACATAGTCGTTCTAATCCGTCAAATCGTTTCTCAAGCAGAAACACATGATGAAAGGTTGTTACATGCGCCACTTAATTTGAAAAGAAGTAACAACATCATAAAAACATGAAAAAACTACTTCATCTGGAGAAAAGCAAGCACTGACACTGCACTACTAGACAGACAATCAACCTGAAAAATAGCATGTTACACAATGTCATCATCTTGTATGGTTTATGGTGTTGCCGGTCGTCATGAATGGTATCATGCTAGGTTAGGTGTTGTGGAAGGGTAGTAGTGTAAGTAAAACGATTCCATCTGACTATAACTACCCGTATGGGACATTAAAGTAGTAAAAACTAATATCACTGTAAGTAGCAGTAAATTACAGGACAACCAAAGGCAGACTAAAAAGGTGGCGGAAGCTGTTTTAAATAGACTCAATTATGTTCCAGTTGCTTTATGAAAATTAGCTAAGCATTGATTATGAATTTCAAAATCATTTTGAATGATGCATCAACCAGATTTTGTATCTCTAGATGATTTACGGTCATAAAAGGCATCGGACTGATTAATATATTGACATATATATTCTATTATTTATGTCTTTATGATCAGATTTAATCAAAATGTTAATATTAACCAATTCGAGGTATGGTAAGGACTACGGATATTCAAGTTCTTTTAGCAGTATAAGAACCAACAACTACTGCCACATTTGCGCATAAAAGTTTATAGTTTATACATGTAATGTGTAGAAAGTCAGACTGATATTTCCGCATCTGTAGTCCTTTAGTTCATGCGTCTACCCCCTGATAACTAGCTGGGGACTTCCTTCCTTTTATACGAGCCTTTTTCCTCATATTTGTTTTGAAGAAAAGACGTGGGACAAATGAAAAATTCATGTTCATTTTTTATTATTGTCGCACTCTCAAAGCTTCTTTGTGTCTTGTTGCGGAGATTAAGCTTGTATATATTACCGTTACGTTATACGTATGTGGTACACTTTTATTTCTTTTCTCAAAATCAGATAATACATAACAAAAAAGTTGTCGTTTTTGTTGTACTAGAAAATAAAATACATAATATATACTACTACTATCTGCACTACCAATAATCTGAATTTTGCTCGCTCTTTCCTTAAAAACAACTCTTTCTTGAAAGTACCGTGTCTTTGTTTGAATTATTTACAAGTTCAAACAAACCAGGGCAGGAAATATCGCTTGCCAGACCTATTTTCAATTTTTTTCCCAAGCTACTCAACTTTCCTTTCCATTTAAATTATTATTACAATTTTATGTGCAGTATAATAATAGTGAAAGTAGTAACAGTATAATTTGCTATAAAAGTAATGCATAATAAAGTGATAATTATGGATGTTGTTGTAGGATCTTACCCCAACGGACATTAACGGATTAGCAGACCCTTACTGTATTCTCAAGTTAATTCCTTCCAGATTCGAGGTAAGTTCTAGGAAACGAAACTAGTAAGAAGAAATGAAAGAAAGGGGAATACGTTAGGAGGCTTACTTTCATTCTTCATTACATTTCATTCTTCCCATTTCACGTTTCTTTCCTTCCAAACAAGTTGCAAAACTTATTTTATTGGATTCTTCTTTATTCTCAGTTCAATCCATATTATGATAAACTTCAACTCAGATCTAACTTTCTCTCCGAAAAGAACTTTCTTAATTAGCATTGCAAATATACCTGTATTCATTTACTTTCAAAGCATGATCATGATATTACATAGTTGACCAATTACGATAACATAGTCTTTTCCGTGATTTATTCCCTTCGTTGTTTCCCATTTTTCATATCATCCATAAATTTGCTTTTATAATAAAAGTCTTATTTTGTGAATGATCAGGGAACGCATCTCAAAACGAAGACGATACATAAATCTGTGAACCCGATTTTCAACGAAACGCTCACATTTTACGGTGTCACTCCACATGACCTCACCTGGCAAACTCTACAAATACTTGTGATGGGTAAGCAAACTAATTATTATGGTTATTTTGTTTTAGTAGTCATATTGAAGGTAATTTTCAAATGCTAAAAGTATTGTTTTATTTAATTGTTGTCAATATGTTAGATATTACTAACATAATACTTAGGAATACCATAATGTCAACACAAGTTTCATTACATCGTGTATCTTACATAATTGAAAACGGGCTTCTACTTGTCGTTCATTTACATAAATGATGAAATTTCCTCCGTTCTATTCTAGACAAAATAGTATGTATGGTATGGTACATATATCCCGTCAGTAGGCAACCCGTTCCTGCAGTTAATCAATTAAAAAGGCTTTTGCTGTCGGCTTTTTGTCCTCTATTCCTGCTTTAATTTCAGCTCCATATCTCCTTGATTTACTTTTACTACTCGCTCATCGTTGAAAACACAAAAAGAAAAAAATTCCATTGGTGTGTTTAACTACCAAACCAAATTACTCTTCTTATTACATTTTCATACATGATGGTATTGTTATGGTCTACTTTAGTATTTATGTATAGCTTAAACCCATGTAGGTATTCACAGTAGCTTTCATCTCCTTTTCAATCCAAAAGAATGTTTGATTCTATTTTCTCAGTTTTCATGTATTTACAAAATGCATACACGTGTGGTTTGACGTGCTTCTTTTAATATCGCTTTCACTGCCATTACGCACCAAGATCTGTTCCGTCAAATCATACAATCCATTCTGATAGCCCTGTTATGTCACCCATTATATTTTGTTCAACGGAAATATACTTTTTCTCTACACTTTTAAATTTATAGTCAAACATATTATCCAGTATGCAAATTATACAGTTGCCAGTAAAAGTACTTGTTAGCAAAGAATATAATGATCATGATCATTTGAATAACAATGGTTTTGAGCGTGTTTTCTGCACTTTCGAGTCCGTGTTGTAATTACATTCTTAGCTAAGAAGTAAGTTTACTGGCAACTGTACTTCCGTGGATCATAGAAATTCATCTAAAATAAGTACTTCATCAAGGCCAGCCTCTTTATAATGACTGTAGATCGAAAACGAATTAAAAGCAGGCTAAAAATAGGGTTAAGAAATGCATTTCATTAAAAATTGCGTTGCAGCAAATAGCTGATTGAAACTATAAAATATTTTATTCTGATTCTAAGCACTCAATTTTTATTAGAATACTTGCACAAGTGCTCATCAGAGGCTATCCGTATTGTATCTGTCTGTGAAATGAACAACAGGGAATTTAACTTAAATACTTATTTCATGTGCGTGATCACGACTAGCACCATATAATTTAGGAAATTCTAATCCTCAAAGCGATCAAGCATGATAAATGTAGCAAAAATACATGCACTAATCTCCATGTAATCGTTGATCATACGACTACTACGCTGGTGCTGCGTTGCTGCACGAACGGAAAGATTTTACTCAAAATTCAAAATAACCAGACACTTGTCCTAGTCTTCTTTTTAGAATTATTTTT
This sequence comes from Entomobrya corticalis, assembly GCA_034694325.1. Classification (NCBI taxonomy): domain Eukaryota; kingdom Metazoa; phylum Arthropoda; class Collembola; order Entomobryomorpha; family Entomobryidae; genus Entomobrya; species Entomobrya corticalis. The sequence goes on along the minus strand of JAQFYG010000484.1, from coordinate 2,507 downwards.
AGTTTCCCAAATGACAATAATGATGATGGCATTTGGCGTTGATAGTCATGAAAGTGATGTGATGCCATGCGAATACAAACTAAATTATTCTCAACTGGTGTTTGATCTTCTTCGAGTGCTCTCAATTTTCTCTTTAGTTTCTCTACACGTCTTTTTGAATGCTTATAGCTAATTCCGTTCATATAATCGTAACGTTAAACACTGTAAATAATGTGCAATGAATCAACTTCACTTTTAATTCACTTCCAACTCATTTCCGCCCAGTGTTCATCACACTGATGTACTTGGTGATAACAATTGTCATAATTGAAATGGAATGTGCTGCTGTTGTGAAGAACTACTATAATATTTTGTTTGTATTAATTACGTTTCTCCTAGATGATGACAGATGGGGAAAGGACTGCCTGGGAACCACACAGATTCCTTTGCATAGGCTCCGCTCTCAACAGACACGCTGTTTTGCCCAACCTCTGGAACGAGGCAGACTGGTAAGTAGCAATAGTAATAGCGGCGGTGGTGGTGATGGGAATAGTGAAAGTGGCTCTGTCAACCGCGTATCCTCATCATCTTCCTCACCGAAAAAGAGAACAACAACGGCAGTATAATATTCTCAAAATCAACATCCACATAAGCGACGACGTCGTCTTCAATGAAGCAGATAACACAAAAGAGGCAAAAAAGGGAGCAGTGATTCGATGATGGGGCTACGATCATAGGGTTTCGTAACGCCATCAAGGACAATAATAGCTCCTCTGGTTCTTCGACATCTTCTTCTTCTCTAAGCAATGATATTCTACACAACAACCAACATCATCATCACGAAACTCAGCCGGCCAGAAAAAAGACACTTACAGAGACACTCACAAGCATTCATTTCTTCAGTTAAAGACAAAGGTGGAAAATGACGATAAAAATTCAAACATCTTAACAAACATAAAACCTATTTATAAAGCTCATTTTTCTTTTTTCTTTTGCTCGATTCACATCATATATTTTTAAAGGAATAAAACATTGTATTTGTTTCTTCACTGCACAAGACACCATGACACGCACACATCATCTTTGCCTGTCCATTGTAGTTCTCATCATCTACCATGGCAAGCATAGCCTGTTTACACATCGGCTTGGGTAAACAAACAAGAGCATGCTACTTATTTGTAGTCTCTCCAGTAATCCTGTTCTCACACATTTTTTATTAACTCAACTAATGCGATCTATTTTTCCTCTCTTCAGCAAACACACAAGATTTTTTTTATTTTCAAAAAAGGAGTAGTACCAATAGAGCGGTAAACATCTATAGGTTACACTTACACTCGATTGTCACTTGCATTTTTTGTCATTGTCACTTTTCATTTACTTTGAAAAATTCAAAGATTGCTCGAAATGGACTTGCTCATGGCTGCATTCTGTAAGTTCCCATCTACATTTTGTAAAGCGCTTTGTGGCTTGTTAAATCTCCTTGCAAAGGAACGACTGGCTATAAAAGTATAACAGAGTATATTAAGTAACTTGTTGAGCGAATATAACTGTAGCTGGGAGAAAATCCGGAAGACAAAAGGCAAACTTCCAATTTCGACGATTCAATTTCGCTTTGGAAGTAGCATGCATTCTTTGTCCAAATCGCTTGGTGAGATGGTGTTAAGCAAACAAGAAAGAGGCGAGAGGCGACGAGCGTTAAAACAGTCGTATTCATTGTTTCCTTCATTATCACGAGAACATTTTATTGGTTTATTTGAACACGTGTACATGATAACATAAAACCAAGGTGCTACTGTTTTGCCAAAGGACTAGTAGGTTTCATTCCCGGAGCCCTCGCAACAATCAAATTCAGTTGCAATGTAAGTAACAGTTAGTTTAGTTGGTACACGTAAACAAATATTGAATAAGTACCTATAAGGGAATGCGAATTTCAGTAATGACAAACCCACCACACCATATCAATGCATGACAAAAATGCTTCAATTACAAGTTACATGTTTCGTGATTTCAGATTTTCCATTTTATTTTTCCTTTGAAACATTCAATAATGATAAAACCCCTACGGTAAAATAGAAAACTTCGACGGTGGTGATCAATTGGCTAAAGAATAACAAGTCTTGTTTCTTTCTGTAATGTTTTTGGTGAATTTTGCCCACTCATTCCTGCAAAACTGAATTGGTAGAATTTCAGATTTTACTTTGCAAAAAAAGAGAGAATTGGTTTCTTTTGAAATTTCCTATTCACCTGCTCTTCAAAAGCCTACAGTTATAAAAAGATGAAGCGGAATGACGCAGAAATTATCCACCCCCGTTTCCGAGATATCGTCTGTTATAATAATAAATAAATAACAAAAAATTCACCATACTTACTCCTTTCAATTCTAAGTATGTCGTGTGATTATGTATTTTATCAGTCCAGAATCGTTCCACTTCTTTTATTTCCTTGTGTTAAAACATACATTTTACTCGCCAAAATTCATGTTAAAGCTTTTCATTTTTCCCGTTCGCTTCTATTCAAACACGACCAAA
>JAQFYG010000483.1:0-29758 GCA_034694325.1 Entomobrya corticalis | reverse complement strand
CGATTGTTGAAAGAATTTTTCAAATAGCTCTAACCGTTTTTGAGTTATCGTGCGGACAGACGGACAGACGGACAGACGGACAGACGACTCAGCCATTCCTAGAACCTTGCTAAAATCGCAAGGTAATAAAGTACTATGAGGAAAACACAACACTACGAAGCATCAAAGTTGCATAAAAATATCTAATTCATATACTATCATATAATTGAAGTAAGTCGCTTGTTTCCATAGTGCAAACCTTAAACAACTAACCAATACAGTAACATTTAAAACCTGGTAATCAATTTAATACAAAAATTACAGCCATGTACTTATATTGGTGTAATATTTTCGTTGGCTGCATCCCAACCCAATCGCCAATTGACTTTAGCTAATCGCTGTAGTCTCCCTACATCACTCAATTAATCTATAGTAGGTGCACTTATTTGTCAACATGACAATTTGACGTATAAATATTATCTTTCACTAATTAGCTGATTTAAAGTCAAATAAAAAAAATCATTCAAATGAATTATTGAAGTAGGGTGTATTCAAAAATAAAACTAAAAACCAAGTGGTGCTCACATACTCGACAGCCAACCGTGTCGTTCAGATCTGAAAAGTGAAAGTGACGTGTGTTCCAAATGGAAAAGACGAGTGTGCTTGTGCAGAAAAGTAGAAAGTAGCAATCGAGAATTTCACAGAATGAAAGATAACTACGGTCTGGAACTAGAGTCAAGAGATATATCTGACGCTGAAAAAAACGGAAAGTTTTTTCGTCTTGTTTGATCCTCTTCTAAAATATTATTATATGAAAAATATACACAAACGGAAAAACATTTTTATCTGTAACACTCACAGTTTCTTGTTAGTTTCAAGCATTTGTATAGTATATTTTCATGCCTTAACGTAACATCTGCAGCCCTTATAGTCCCTACTCCCTACAAACTATTTTTATGCCAGCGTAGATTCTTCCAAGCTAAGCAAAAAAATTTGGATGGCTGTTGGAGTTACAGTGAGGCCAGTCAGGCAGGGTATCTTGGATTATATGGTTTGAAAAGTGTTGTGGTAGGGAAGCTGGATTTCATGCGCCGATCGATGTTCAAGTACAGGGAATCAACGAATTGGCACGATGTCAACGGGCAAAAAAGAGACTTGGAGCTTTTCCTTTTATAACAAACGCTGTGTTATTTGTGGTCTCCTGCTCTCTGGATGTATGCACTGCATCGTATATTAGGTTGGCATTTCATAACGGGATCACAGCTCTGCTACTTGCTGGGAAAGCCGTCTTCCTGTTGAAACCGAGTTAAAGGGTTGCTTCGTTGTTGCTCATTTGAGTAGGTAGTAGGTAGCAAATAGTAAGCAAGTATAGTTTCAAAATATAGGCTTCCTGTTCGTAGTGTAACTATCTGCGCTTTCACTATACCTGATGCTTTTGGCTACCACATTGCCGTTGTGTAGTATTTCTGGGCCGCTTTCTGGATGTCGGATTCCTCCATGTGTACCTTGTTTTCGTCATCGTCTATTTACTCAACTTAAATAGGTGAAACGAGGTAGCAAGAAATAGTGAAATTGTGGTTTTCTTTACTCATGTTCATGTTTCTCTGCCTATTATTTGTTCAGTTACGGTAATTTCATGTATAGAATTATGTACAGAATATTTGAACTACTCCGATTAAATAATTCCGAAAAGGGTACTCATGAAAACCAACAAACGTGTCGTAATATGCATATGGGGAAAACATAACATTATTTAAGATGTGACGACGACGAATTTATTATGTATTTCACGTAAAATGCATACCCAGATTCATTATCAATTATTAAGTGACACAGATACTTTATGAGAATACGTGACTGCCTGTTTGAGTAATTGTAAGATATACAGGGATTAGGTGTTCAGTTCTAATCAATTGCATATGAGCTGGTTGGTTGCTTACGTAATGAGGAAGATTCATACTTGATTTTATGTGCAACTTGGCCAACCTCCAAGGGTAATGGTGTAGAATAAAATTTACTTTGAATGATAAATCTATTCTTGATTGTTTTTTCTGTCACATGATTTTACTTTGTGTCTCTCCTTCAATCGGTTCAGATAGGGGTCAAGTTCAATTTAGATCATTTTTGTACTAACAAGATGGCAAGGAAAATATTTTATTGGAATTTTTCTATTGGTTTAATTATTCGCTGGGGTCATTTAGACTGTTTACCCTTTGATTCTTCAAGTAATGCTTTATACTGATCTTACTTAATTTCTTACGCAATTCCGTACCCTTTTAACCATGTTTTCAATATAAACTTTTTACTTCGTTTTTGTACTTTCTTGTTAAGTATTAGTATTGTAGCAGGGGATAAGGTACGGGGAAAATGTGTAGATAGTCCTGTATCCTTTGAGCAACACTACTTGTTTGTAGTATTGGTTCATAGACAGTAATCAAGCTAGACTTGTGCCAGAGGGTTTGTCAATTGTTCATTTCATAGTAAAACCTCATTCCTAAATAGATTAGCTTTGTAAATAAAACTGATGCAACATTCAACTTTTCATCATGCTGTAGCTCATCTTCCATTTCCCATGGTTTAAGTTCGTTCACCGACTCCGGAGATTAACTCAAAATCAAAGGAAAACTTTGTCTCTTTCCTTCTAGCAAATTAATCCTTTTCATTCTTTTTCCAGTGAATTCGACGTTTACATTTATCCATTTTCATCCAGACTGTTATCCAACAACCAGACTAATTTCTAGTTCATTCAACGCACTTGAATAAAAATAAAGTAGAGGCAATTAGATCAAAAGCCGATGGGCGTATATTAATCTAAATATACCACATAGCCAGGGGGAACATTGTTTGTAAATGATGTTTGCTTGCTGCCTAAGGTCGGTACATGACCTTTCCCTAATGAACAATGCTTTCATGTAAAGTTGGAATAAAAACTTAATAAATCGTTATCACACGTGACGTCGATGTCACGGTCTCAAACTTAAAGTGAATATGAATGAGTCTCAAATTCTAGCTTGACTTCCTCGTGAATGTTGGTTTATTTATAACTACACGACGATGACTATTTTCATTTCAATATAATTAAGCAAAACTTCAGAAGAAATGTATTTTCTCAAAAACTTTATGTTTGAAGACCCTTTCAAAAACATGCTTTTCCTATTTCCTGCTCGTTCATCTTCCTTCAAAAATATTTTCTTTCTGATGACAATACGATATTTTACCGGAGGCAATTCCGAAAAATCCTTCCACTGTATGTCTAGCCACAAAATAAAAATAGGCTCACTATACAATCGTATTCTCTGTAACCTTTATATTCATATCATATCTTTTTACTCCACTTTCTTTGTCTTACTTATTTTTTCTGAACAAAAATACTTGACACGCTTGTTTTTCTAATATTAATATGAAATGAAACATAGAGGTTCAAGGTAAAAGCTTTTCACTATTTTGCCGGAAAGCAACCGTATGGTTAAATTCAATTCAATTCTATCCTTATGCGGCCATACTACAGCACTGCTAGATAAAAATAGCCATGTCATAGATGAATAGTCATGGTATAAAAACTATATAGACTTCATTTTCTTCAGATCTCTTTCAATGTTCGCTGGTTTTCTATTCCATAATCGGAGAAAGTAAAAAGGGGTAAAAGTAGCTAGCAGGCTAGTACAGTAGTAACTTTGCATTTAATACAAGAACATCATGATCATGTTACCATACATAAACCTCTGTATTCATTGTGGTCTGTGTCGTTTGTGATGCATGTCTTTTTTCGCCATATGTATCGAATATTTAGCAGACAAAAGCCGAGACACGTATCTCGCTCGTTTTTCCCGTAAATTATGTTCTTTGTGTTCCTGACGAATACAGCATGAATGAATGTAAATTTAAGTAAGTAGTGCTCCCAGAGGCTTCTACTTTCTTTCTGGGCTCACACTAATAGTATCACCTTTAATGTCTTGTTGTGTGATGCTCTTCTGTCTGACACAAAATAATCATATTACAATGAACCACATTATACATAATATACGAATATATAATGTGGAAAGTGTGGCACAATACGCTTTTATCTCCATAAGCGTATTTACGGACAAAGTGGTGTCTCTTCTTTTCCTTCACAACCACCTCCACCACCATCATCATGATCATCTATCGTCCTCATGCTCCATATACAAATTTCGACTTTATTGTTAGTTGGAATTTGAAAGGGAACCAGCAGCTATGCATGCATGAAATAACAATTTTCTAGAATTGAGCAAAATACATAATATAATATGCATCAAGTAATAATACCTTGTTTTATAATTCTATTCAATGCATTGATATATAAGCCTTTACACAAACAGACATATTATGTACATAATATTATATAAAAGCCGAATTTTATGCATAATAGGAAGAAATGGAATATTTATGGAGGTACATACACCAGAGCGGGAGAGAATATCTGTTTGTAAAAAAAATATCAAGGATAAAGTAAAGAATAGAGGGAGAAAGAGAAGGAGGTTAGCACTGCGAATCGAACGAGAATGAGTCGTTGAAAATTTTGACGAGTCCTGGGGTGCTTTCTAGCCTGCACGGGAATATTATATCCTTTCGCAAGTTGCAGCAGTGATGATGGTGGTGGTGATATTGATGTGATGTTTTGCTGTGTGTGTATGTGTGTGTAAGTAGTAGTTTGCTTTTACTCGTCCCTCATGTAAGTAAGTGTAAGCAACGAGTGCTATGTGTCTGTTGTGCACACAACTTTTTCCCTTGTATGGTCACAATACATTTCTAAAAATTCGGTAACATGATGATGACGGTATAGATGAAAGCTGCTTTTACATTTTACCTTATCCTGGCTTTCTCTCTTTCACTCCTTCTCTTTCTTTTTTCCCAACAACAGACTTTTTCACTCTACTCATATTTCGCTTTCTCTATAAACACTTAGTTGATTGTATATGCATTGCAAATATTATATTGTCTCTATAAATAAATATCTTCTCAAACATATTATGACATATATGGCAGCAACAAAGGGCTTTTATACAGTGTAAATATTAACGTACCATGTATGTACACGTGAGCATTGTAACATGCATTGGTTTTCCATCCACCCAATTCTTGTCTGCTTTTAAAGTGTACTTTAATGAATGTCTATGTATAAATACATGCATAATGTACTAGATGTATGTACGCATTCACTGGTTGGGGCATATTTTTAAAACATTATAAGAACATTATATAAAATATATAGTGTATTCCTTATTTCCTCCAGCTTATATTTATATTACCTATTTTATCCCTTTAAGCATTGCGAGTGTAGGCGAGAGAGAAATGGAGACAAAGGAAAGTTTATATAAACTTTATTTGGGACGAGAGAAAAAGAGGAAACCACCACCGCTACTCAACTCTTTTTTCTTTCTTTCTCTCTCTCGTTCCCTGCATATATGCATGTATACATCTGTAACGCGAAGCTGGAGAAAGAAAGTTCCCTCTCGCTCTCCTGCTCCTAGACTCCTGTATTTTAGGTGTAACGTTATGCAATGCAATGCTTCTTTCTGGGTAAAAAAGAAGTAGTGGTAGTAGTACTCCTGCTGCTCTAGCTTTCTTCTGCCATGCCCGTTTCTTCGGTGTGTGGACTTTGACATTATTCCTGGGCATGTTGGCAGGGAGTAGTTTCCTACTTTTCTCCCACTACTACTCAGTAATACTATAATGCTGCCAGAACCACAAAAAAGACTACTAGTAGCACAGTTACTCTCACAACTGTTTCTTCCTTCTTTTCTCTCCGTGGTGAAGTGAAGCCAGAAATGTTGGAGGAAAATTGTCGAAAAGACAAGGAACGACTTCGCGAAAAAGTGAAGAAGAAGAAAGGAAAGTGGTGGACGACGCGAAGGAGGAATGGAGCAAGTTTTTTCCCACTCCTACGACCATGAGCTCAGCTATTATCATCAGACACGGGATATTAATAAAACTTGTAGTGCCACAACAGCAACGACTGCTACTCCAAAAATTACTCCCTCAGCTAGTAGCAGTACCAGTTGGCTTTGTGACCTTTTAAAAGTTGTGCTGTTGAATAGTGGAAAAGACCAGTGGTGGTGGCAGGGGTCCTGATTAAGAATCGGGGGAGAACGAGAGCTGAGCAGTGCAGTGATCCGGAACTACTTAACTTTAGTAACTGCTCGAGTACGTCTGTTGTTGCTGTTGTTTTTTGTTGTTCTTGTTATTGTTGTGTATTTAGTACCCCTTGAAATACTCAATAGAAACAAACTAAACCATTGTTGTGGGTTGATCATACTTTTTTACTGGCGAAAATAAATAGAGATCGCTTCTTCGAATTTGATGGTCGCTATTACTTGAAACTTCGCGCGAGCTTAGCAGTAAAATTATTCTCTCGTTCTTGGAATAGAAGTCTGCGGCCTGCGGCTTCATAGATTCCATGTGTTTCCCTTGATTACATCTCTGCTCCCCTTTGTATTTGTTTATGAAACACTTTGAATATGATCTGGTCACTTTCCATCTTTGGTTCACTTCGTAATCCTTTCCTTATCATGAAAAATATCTTTAGCGTGTCATGAGAGCCTTGTCTACCATAATGTGTCCTTGATTCCAAACATTTGAAAAAGAACTTTCAACAAATTTAACCTAATCTAACGAGTTGGTTCGAAATGTAAAACAAAACAGCCATCATTCAACGATATACTGCTTTCTTCCCTCTATTTAATCATCCCTGTCTTCGCCTGCCTGACAACATACAGTTTCGTTGAAAATTAACAATATAATATAATATTATTCGACGATACACTGTTCAAAACAAATTACATATATGCAAATATAGAGAAAAACTTTCGATGAGTTGAAAAAGTTCCAGTCTTCCATTAATATTTGTTAAGCATATTCTTCGATTTCCGTTTTATTGTGATTGGGTTGGATTAGTGAAAAGCAACTTTCACTTTAAAAATGCTGCCTGTACGTTAGGAAAACGAGCCTAAACCGTGAACAGTGGTGCTATAGCTACTGCTACGGTCGCTATTTATTAATATCTCTCGAATCCACGATAGCTATTGTTAAAATCTTTTAACGTTAATTTATCGTTAGATTTTTCTACACATTTCGTTGTTGCCATATTAACTTCAAAACTTGTTCTATATTTTTAATATCATTATATTATAATGAGTTGCTACAAGTTTCTTAAGATCAATCCCGTTTTCACAAACAGATAACTTCTGTGCATTTATATCGTGATATTATATAGAATATTCAATATCACAAATTTTCTTCTTTCTCAAGAATAGAGTAATCCAATTTTTAATGCAACTTCTTTAAAACTTTTTATAAGTCAACTTTTGACTTTGATCTTTAATTAATATTTGAAAATTATTATACTTGAATGTTCAAAATGTTTAGTTGACAATTTCTTCCTTTTAAATGGTATAGAATTTACAGTAAAATACAGACCCCTTTTAAAAGCTTTGTCCGCATCTATTCTCTTTTGAATATAAAATGACATAATCTTTACTGCATTCAAATATTTTATACGTATAGAGGGAAGCAAAAAAAGTGAGAACAGGAAATGACTTTTACTTATGCAATAAAAAGTTGATCAAGTGTGCTCCTTTTATAAACATTTACTAGGAGTTATGAAGACTACTCAAGGAAGTATGTGTTGAACATTATATTTTTGAAGACACACATACCTTGAGGTGTCAATATGTCAACCAGTGCGTAACTTCAAGAAAACCCATTATAAAATCTCCAATATTCCATTAGTGGAATTCACAGGAAAACAATACTGCACTGTCTCACTGTCATAAAAAGGCCTAAACTATTGTTTACGCGCCCACGATTCCTTGAACGGAGAAAGCTAATCATACGATTACTCTTTCAACTTTTTCTTTCCTTCTTCTCTTTCCTCTTTCTCTCGCCGTCAGCAACACACATCGTCGCCGCCGCTGTCTCATTGTCTAACGGAAACAAACAGGAAACGTACGTCTTTTCTATTTATTGTTTACCTTTCAACATAAAATTGATGATTTTTTGTCGGTAATATGCCTAATTATAAGTTTACGTTTCTACTTACTAATGCATTCTTTTGAGAAGCCATGACACATTAGCAATTTTGATGACTAGGACTATAGAAGCTTGCAGTTGCATTTTTGGTATTGTTACAAGCTATAGTACAAAGCAATTTATGTATTATATGGTTCATTCCCATGTGGACATGCATAAAGGCATCATCGCATCATAAGTCCGACCTAGTGTGAATGCAAAGACAATCTAAAAGGATGAACATTGTGAGTTTCTGAAAGAAATAGACTTTCTCCTTGGGTGTTTCTTCCTCTTTGTACTATATCCTAGTCTTAGAGAGGATTTGAGTAAAGGTCAAAGTTGAAAATCAACAGGGATTATGGATTGTACAAACTGCACAATAATGGAAATATATATATACTATGTATATATTTTCCTTTTGAACTGCTAGCTGGAATCTTGATTTACGTTGTGTATATTATCATTATTATTGTTATAAATTGCAGTCATATAGGACAGGATTTCGCCGTTCTCCCTGACTAAAGTTTTCAAAGCATATATTTGCGTCCATATAGTAAATGGAAGTGGATGTAGTATGTAGGACATTGTGTACTAGCAAAAAGCATGTCAAAATTATGGCTTCTTCGGTTTTGGTACGTGCTCCATCAGAATAGACTCTTGCTTTTCGCTCGTTCCTTTCGTACTAGATTGTCTAACATATAACAAGTCCACACCCACACGAGAAAAACGAACGCTGAAAAGAAGGAAAAGCGGAAAATGGTACTAGAAGAACAGCATACTTGAGTGCTACCAGTAGCACTATTACAAGCTATAGTACTACTATATGGTAATGTTATTAGATACCTTAGATTTGTGATACTAGGGAATATGTAACAAAAAAAAACCCTTAATATTATAGCCCGTAAAGCCCATGAGAAAATCGGCAACTGATATGTTTACAGGTTTGTTCCTCAATATTACCGTTACTTTTTATTATTTATGTATTGTGTTATCATATTCATCACTGTAATACAACTTGTCATCATTTCTTTGATTTCTGTGCACAAGCCGAAAAATACGCTTACGTATACTCGACAAGTTCAAAATATTTTCTTTCCTTTATTGCTTTATTCGACATGTTGAATTTGAAATCTAGAAAATGAAAAGTAAATGCTCACATAAATTCATAACTAGTAGGCAATCTGAGCAGTGAAAAATTCCAGCTTATATATTTCCTGAGTGCTAATGATGACTTTTCTTTTTTTTAAATGGTACAGAAAGGCAGAATAGGTGTTGCCCATGATGACTTGTGTGAATGTATGTATCTGTTGAGAAATTGCACTTTTTCAGCCTTCGTTTCCGAGACAAAATTCACTTGTCTAGAGTCTAGCGAGACTTTTGAGACAAATAAATGAAAATGAATTCGCGTAGAGCTACCGGAACTCATATAATGTGTCTCATTATTCATCTTTTTTCCGTTTCTTCAGTGAGTTGGTAAAAGGAAAGCGTACCTAATGATGACGGGAATAGAAAGAAACAATTACAAAATTTTTACAGTTTTGCCAAGTACTGTTCTAGGTTTTAAGACCATTTGCTTTTTTATAATTGACAGCACGAGGTCTTGACAATTTCATATTTCTTGCTTCTATAAAGTCAACATAAAACCAGCTATTAACAGAATTATTGGGGTGTAGCTCGTGGTCCTCTTATCTATCTGGGCACACTGTAAATATGATTTGTGCACGATCAAGGTATACTACGAGCGCAGTATATCTGCTTCTATTACGATTCAATAACATCTACTATAATATAATGCGTACCTAGCTGGAGATAAACCCAGAAACTGTTGCTGTAGAAAGTAGAAATACATATAGTACTATCATCACCAACATCATGAGATGGCCCATTTTATTCCGATGTGCACGTTTATGGTTGGAATACGGTTTGAGAGATAAACTTGATCGAGACTTATGATGAGAAATAGTACAGAGATTGAATAAATTTATGTCGCCGTTTTTTCTAGATTCTTACATTTCACGTCTTTTGTTCGTTTCATTGAATGCAGATGTGATTATTGCTTGAATCCTTTCCCTTGTTTTTCTGCAACAGTGACGTAGATATTGAAATTTTTGCGACCCTAATTTAAATTTTTTAATACTGAATTTGCCAGGAAAAGGGAAAAGAATGAGATGAAATCGAGTATTTTCTGTTGGTTAAGTGCATTTTGTGAGTAGCACCAATAAGCAATGACAGTCTTTAGAGTTCGCCTTTATGTTTCGTTGCCGTGGGACTTTTGCTGCTGCATTGCCAACCGTTCCGAGGTACAATGTTTCCGTTGTCTTATGCGTCTCTACTCTTTTGGTAGTCACTCCGTTCACTCCGTTGGTTTGTCAACTTTTTGTGTCATCATTTGCGAATAGTAAATAAATAAATAGTAGTAAGAGAAAAAACTACATAATACTGCACTTGCTCTCAATGCTCTCTACAAGCTGTGCAATTCTACGCTATGCGTTGTATTGAATAATCCTCACTTCCTGTATGTGACGATGACGACGAGAGCTGCATTTTGAAAGTATTTAACGATTTTTACGGTGGATCATACTTAAAAGTTTTAGTTGTGTAGCATTATCAGTGTTTGGCGAATAAGTATTATTAGATGTATATTTCGATTTTTTACTAGTGTCGTAAGAATAAGAGGCACATGAGCTTATTAAAGATGTGGTAGTAAGGAACGAGTCGGATACTGCTCCTGAAAATAACGCATCATGAACTATATTTAGAAAAGTGTGCATACTCCGGTAACCACGCTGTTGTAATATACATAAATAGTCACCTTTGATTCTAGTTAGTATAGAACAGAGTGAACATGACGAACAAGATAAAAGGTTTGGAGTTCCGTCTCCTTGTTTTCCATTTCTTTAGAAAGCATAAGAAATTTTTTGGGTTGGTTGTTCCATGTCTTCATTCCCAAATGTACTTGAGCAAATTTGATAACTATATGCCTACATACAAAAACTTTACTTTGTGCATAAAGAAGCAAAGAAAATATACCGTCGTAACTGTTGAAATGAGTATTCAGAGATAGAGATGACTTCTATTGTAGAATGCGATTAAAAGAGGAAGGGGAATAGGTGTAATAATACAGCCTTAATAGATTTATAAATGGTGTTAGATTCTGTTAAAAATAATAAAACAATGAATTGTTTTTTTTGAGCTTAGTAACGGCAAATGCTGCAAAACATAAATTGTATATTTTGCAATACTTTTTGACGAGACAGGCTGATTTGTATTTGTATGCGTTTTATGTTACATTTGGTGCCTTAACTTTTTGCATGCGACAAATCTGGCCTGTTGTACAGACACACAACTTTGTATTACATTACAATACTAGTCTTTGCTAATCTCTGCTACTCAATAGCACAATCTTAATATAACTATTGTGAGTAATGTAAGAAACCTGAAGGACTTCCCTTATTCCGAAAACTGCCTCCTGTGTTGTTATATAATATCCTTTTCAAATTCAGTCTTTCTTGACAACAGCTTCATAATCGACTTCAGTGTATTGGACACCCATAAAATATGTATGTCTACACACAGTATATAATACATTGTTGTATGGATTCGCAACGCAATGCAGAATAAGATTGTGAAAAATCTCTTCTTCTCCACATACTCCACAATAATCTGCGAGAATATCAAACAAACGACTTATCAGCGGAGACGAAAAGATGAAGAAGAAATCTTACATAACGCGTGCATTCACTTTAAGCTACCGTGATACTTTAAAAGAAAGAAATGAGAATAAACGCTCACGAACGATCTCTCTCCCAAGAGAATATTTTTTTACGACTTTTCATGAAAACGTTTCTCCCCTGCATACACACACACTGTCTAAATAGTTTCAACTCTTGACTGAGGTAGAAAGGAACGCCGCATCGCCGGCATAATATTGAACGCGTAACATGTAATACAGTAAATTAATTGTTAAGCACTTCTGCAAAAAAATATGCACACGATAATGTAAATATGACTTCAGCAAGCCATATAGAACACGAGAAATGACAGGAGCTGGATTGAAATCATTACCGTTAGTGTTTTCATTTTTCATCACAGTAGTTATCCGTGATACAAGCTAGTTATATGTGCCAACTCGATTCATTCCAGAAGGATACTCGTTTTTTTGGTCCCATTTTCCAAAATTAAAATACATCTTGAAGTTTAAATATGTGAAATGAAATTTGGTATTTAAGTGGTATCAGTTATTTCGGTGGTTTGGGTGTTTTATCATTCTATGTTCGTATCCTGTATTTGATTTTTAAAGAGAAGCCAATTGTATGTTATATTAACTGGAATCAAAAATGAGGCAAGAACATTTTTTGTTTTACTTTGCAATTTGTATTGTCTGAAACCATTTTAAATTTTTTTCTCCATAGAATAGATAGGTGCTCCTTTTCATATAATCATTCAATAGAAAAAGAAAAACATTTAAATACAATGTGCATTACGCTATGAAATCGATTAGGTATATGTAGATATGTAGGCACGTACTATGCAGACTATGCATTTCTGAATCAGGATATTTTTATTATTGGTAACAAAAAACAAAATCCCATCCTGTAGTTTATAGTTACCATACCAAACCAGACACTAATTGTTGATACGACATTGTATTCTCATTACCAGCTTTTAAAATACTTGGGCTTGGCTCTGCCTGATTCTTTACGCTAGAATTCTGTTGGTTGGTACTAATACCTGATAGGAACATCGTTATAAGGACTTCTGCAGAGTAGAAGTAGGTAGTAGTATTTAGTGGAACGAACAGGTAACAAAGGAAAAGATAAAAATGAAGAAATAAAGCCATTACGATGGTTGATGGTCTCTAAAATTTATTTCGCCCCCGTGGCATAAATTCATAGCCATATCATGTGAAAGGTCACCATCCCGCAAGAGTTAGTGTGAACATGCATGGAATTGAGAGGAATATTATCATAGATATTTATTTATCTCCTGTCTTTTAATATATTAGCAAGTTGTATGAAATTCTTCTTGCTTTAAGCACTGTTAAAATAAATAAATACCAATAACTTATCCGGTAAAATCATCAAAGGAACAAAAGTAACTCCCTCTCAAACCTAAAGATTATGTTAGTTCTTAAACTTATAGCAACTTGCAACGAACTAGTCAAGTTTTCATTCATCTCATAATTAACCATGGATTATTGTCCAAAATTATTTTCTAGAGAGAAATACAGTGAGTCATCTAAAATACAGACAAGAAGGCTTTAAATATTATTATTGTACATGCTTGCTTACATGCACTCTCATATCCTTCGAAAACCTATTTCATATAATTATAATCATTGTTTGTCTAAACGGAGGACGGATGAAGAGGCGTAAAAAGTTTATTTTAATGGTAGTTTTGCTAGTTGTCTACCCACTACCGAATATTCTCTCTTTATTGTTTGTGTGCGTCCGTGTCCATAATTCCCGGCTATAGGGCATACGAACAACGAAAACATAAAGTTAGAAAAATAAATCAATCCTCTATTCTCTCCGATATTTATATGCTCAATCTCTTTCACATAATTGTACACTTACGTTCACCAAATTCCGCTGTTACCGAGCTAGAAATATAGGAAGATTATTTATTTTTCTTTTCGAAATATCTACGGACTTTACACGCTTGATAGTGTGTATTCCCGACCTTTGTTTTCTGATTTTAGTACTGATCAGTCAAGATGTTATGATGAGACGATGTGTGCTATAGTGCTAGTTAGCTCGCGGCACGGTCGCGGTCGGTAGTCGCCAGTCGGTGATGGGGAGACACAATGATGACGAGTCTTTTTATTTCACGCTATTTTGCATTTTAGTTTTTTAAAGACTGACTAGAGGGAATATCCAGAAAATAAACTAGGAAACAGGAGGAGGCAAACGTCAGTAGTGATAGTATTAGTAGCGCGTCTCTTGGATGAACTTTTCTGTGTAGGTCTTCATTTAGAAGCAGAACTAGTGATCAACGATTTTTTGAAAAGTGAAAACTGCTCTTTGACTGTTTGTCTTTCTCTCATGTTTTTTGCTTCGTTGCTCTCGGAAAGTGGCGAAATGTTATGAGTTTGGTTAGTAGAGGGTTTGCCCCGGCGTTTAGAAAATAGAGACTAATTTACGAAAAATCAAACTCTCTTTATATAAACTGATTGTTTAAAGATTACCATTTCGACCAGGTGCAGCGACAACGATCACTTGCATTCATGATCCAATTTTCATGTTTAGTTCGGCTTCGGCTGGCCGTGGTCATTCGACATCGGCGCTCATAATTACTAATGGAAATCTCAGACTGTTCATTGTGCGCGGTGTTTGTGGTTTCATAAAATAGTTGGTGTAGTTGCAGTTCAAGTTTACTAAATGATATTCAATATTGGACAATGTGGTATGAAATTGGATAAATCATATTGTCCACAGATATGTGCATTCGGTGGAATTTTTTTGAAGTTAAAAAATTTTTTAAGGGACTAACCGTCAACTGTAATCGGCTAACATAGTTTTTCATTTTGTTGTTTACAGAAAAAAGGAGAGCGAATGAACGTATTTTTACAGCTTAATACTGCCATAGGATATTTCTCAGCTCATTAATTTTTAAACCGCTCCTTGTTCATCGTCGTTTCTGTTTCGAATAAAAGGAAGGTGAATCATTTCGGAGTAAGTGAAGATAAACCAATAAAAAGACGTCACGCATTTTTGTCGTGCTTACTTTTATTCGTAAAGTAAAGCGACAAAAAAACTTGTCAAAATGGCGGAGCCCGGGCTACCATCCCAATTCGGGATCTCTTTATTTGAGCTTCGGGAGTTGATGGAAGTTCGGGGTCAAGAAGGTCTCGATAAAGTGGAAGAGTTCGGTGGACTTCAGGAAATTTGCAGGAAGCTCAACACTTCACCTATAAATGGTAAATATCATTTGTTTTTCCTACAACATTTAATTATTGTCTTGAGGTTATTTTTGCCATTATATTCATAGATATCAAGTTGTAAATGTAAGTAATAAAAGTCCATCAAATCATATATTTGATGAAGTGACTGAAGCGAGTTTCTTATATGCAATTGATATTGATAATACATTTTAAAATTAATTTCTTATTTAAGGTTTGGCGGGCTCGAAAAATGAATTAGAGTTGCGGCGTCAAGTGTTCGGTGCCAATGTGATTCCACCGAAGCCTCCAAAGACATTTTTGATGTTGATGTGGGAAGCTATTCAAGATGTAACGCTCATTATTCTTCAAGTAGCAGCTCTCGTTTCCCTTATCCTTTGGTTAGTTACCAAATACAGTCATGACGATGGTGACATAGATGAAGATGAGGAGCATGGTTGGATAGACAGTGTAGCCATTCTCGTCTCAGTAGTTGTAGTAGTGCTGGTCACTGCTTTCAATGACTATACAAAAGAACGGCAATTTAGGGGTCTACAAAGTCGAATTGAAGGGGAACACAATTTCACAGTAATTCGAGGTGGACAAGTTCTCCAGATCCCCGTTAGTGAAATAGTCGTGGGGGATATTTGTCAGGTACTACTTTTGAGAATATAATTCCATATTCGCTTAGTAATATACCAGCTATTTTTAAAAAGTACTTAATCGTGTATTTGTCATTTCAACTTCTATAAATAGATTAAATATGGCGACCTTTTACCAGCCGATGGTATTCTTATGCAAAGTAATGATCTGAAAATTGACGAATCCTCACTTACTGGAGAATCCGATCATGTAAAAAAGAGTGAAAGTAGGGATCCTATGGTATTATCAGGTATGTAAATTGTCAAAATGCATGAAACGTAGCCCCATAGCTTGATTTTGAAAGGCTTTAACATATTGATGATATTATGGTTTTCAAGGAACTCACGTCATGGAAGGAAGTGGGAAAATGGTTGTGACTGCCGTTGGTATCAATTCTCAATCTGGCATAATTTTTGCACTATTAGGAGCTGCCGCGGAGGAAGAACAAAAGCCTGAGAAGAAAAAGAAGGATGGTACGCTCAAGTACAGCTTACAAAACACTATGTTTTTGCTATGATTATGACACTGATTTTTAAATATATAGAACCCGGTGCGGGTGCAATGAAGAAAGATGAAGAACGAGGTATGGGCGGTCGGCAAGTTGTTTCAAATAGCCATGCTGCTGTTCGCGATGGACGGCCACCACCGATTCCTGAAGAACCTGAACCACCAAAAGAAAAGGAAGACAAAGGGCACGAAAAATCTGTCCTTCAAGCAAAATTAACCAAGCTAGCTATTCAAATCGGTTATGCTGGTAGGCTGCCTTCTCTTAATCTGTACATAAATGTATCGAGAGCTTTCAAAATATTTAATCTAACTTCTACTTATTTTAGGAACTGCCATTGCTGTGTTGACGGTGGTCGTCATGTTCGTACGCTTCAGCGTCGAAACTTACGCCATTCAGAAAAAACCATTTATTGTGAAACACGCCAGCTCTTTTGTCAATTTCATTATCACTGGTATTACTGTATTGGTCGTCGCTGTACCAGAGGGATTACCGTTAGCTGTAACGTTGTCCTTGGCATACTCTGTTAAGGTAAATGATTTTAGGCTATGGTTTGAGAGGTTTTTTGTGAATTGTCATAAAATGCTGCCAATCTCTCAAAAATATGTATACCTAATTAATATTTACGTTTTGATCCTTAGAAAATGATGAAAGACAACAATTTGGTACGTCATTTAGACGCTTGTGAAACGATGGGAAACGCTACGGCAATTTGCTCAGACAAAACTGGTACTCTGACCACAAACAGGTAAGAAAATCGACTATAAGTAATTGTCCTTGTGATTCACCTAGGTGGGCGATGAAAAGAATTTTGCATCCAAATGATTAATAAATTTACTTCTCTTTATCAATTAATAGGATGACTGTTGTACAGTCTCATATTTGTGGTATTCAGCACAAACGCACTCCGTCGTACAATGAACTTCCTCCACACGTTGCTGATTTAATAGTGCATGCTATTGCAGTCAACTCAGCGTATACATCCAGAGTTTTGGTAAAGCTTAGATTTATTTCATTTTTGCACTGACTTATTTTCACTACTGAATTGCACATTTATGTCTGACTAATTTTAAATTGTGACCTCTGGTTTTCATTAGCCCCCTGAAAACCCTGGTGAGCTTCCAAAACAAGTCGGAAACAAAACGGAATGCTCCTTACTTGGATTTGTACGAGACATAGGAAAAGATGTGATGGAAGTAAGGGATCGAATCACCGAAGAATCATTTACAAGAGTATATACGTTTAACTCTGTGAGAAAATCGATGAGTACTGTCATACCTAGGCCTGGTGGAGGTTATCGTATATTTACAAAGGGTGCTTCAGAAATGATCATGAAGAAGTGAGCCAATGAACTTTGTTTAAATTACATAAGTGAATAGTCCTCAGAATGTATAAATCTCTGACTTTCTCCGTTTTTAGATGTGGATATATGTTTGGCAAAGACGGCAAATTGGAACGTTTCACCAAGGAAATGCAAGAAAGGCTTGTTTCTGAAGTCATTGAACCAATGGCTTGTGATGGGCTTCGTACAATTAGCATAGCATACAAGGATTTTGTTCCTCATAAAACGGAAGAAAATGAAGTTCAATGTGACGGCGAGCCAAATTGGGACGATGAAGACAATATTGTTAAAGAACTTACATGTCTTTGTGTTGTGGGTATTGAAGATCCTGTGCGTCCCGAAGTAAGTGCATTGTTACATTTATTGTGTTAATAGTATGTATGTACAACTCACATATATGCTCAGTGACTAACCATTTGGAACTTGGCCAGGTACCTGAAGCTATAAAGAAGTGTCAGCGTGCTGGTATCACTGTAAGAATGGTAACTGGAGACAATATCAACACGGCTAGGTCAATTGCACAGAAATGTGGAATTGTAAAACCCGGAGACGACTGGCTGATTTTGGAAGGGAAAGAATTCAACCAACGAATTAGGGACGCTAATGGTAATGTTCAACAATACCTCATTGACAAGGTTTGGCCAAGGCTTCGGGTTTTGGCTCGATCTTCTCCTCAAGACAAGTACACATTGGTGAAAGGAATCATTGACTCAAAGGTGAGTATTTGTATAGTAGTGTCGTTGACAGTTCATCCAGCACCACTTGGCGTGCTTAATTTTTAGTCGTTTAATAAAATATTTTATTTTTCGTGCTCATCTACAGGTGAGTGAAAACCGAGAAGTAGTTGCTGTAACAGGTGACGGAACGAACGATGGTCCTGCATTGAAGAAAGCTGATGTTGGTTTCGCCATGGTATGTCGATAATTATTCCCATGTTGAAGACTAAAAGCCGTATGCATTTCCAATTTAACAACGGTGATATCCAATTTTATAACTGTCTTCCCCTTCTTCCAGGGCATTGCTGGTACTGATGTTGCAAAAGAAGCCTCTGATATTATTCTGACTGATGATAACTTTTCGAGTATTGTAAAGGCTGTTCTGTGGGGTCGGAATGTTTATGATAGTATTGCAAAGTTTCTTCAGTTTCAACTCACTGTTAATGTGGTTGCTGTTATTGTGGCCTTTACTGGTGCTTGTGCAGTTAGCATGAGTCCGCTTAAGGTAAATCATTTACTAACAAATATAATGGCACTACGATTCAAAATGTGTGTTCTTTAAAATCTCTGTAATGTGTTTGTAGGCTGTACAAATGTTGTGGGTAAATCTTATTATGGACACGCTCGCATCATTGGCCTTAGCCACGGAGCTGCCCACTCCTGACCTTCTTTTACGAAAACCATACGGCCGTACAAAGCCACTCATATCCCGGACAATGATGAAGAATATCCTTGGTCAGGCTATATACCAGCTCACCGTTATATTTTGCCTTTTATTTATTGGTACGTTATTGGTATAACAAATTATCAGTGCGGTTTAAGTACCAAAATATCAAATGATGCAGAAGTGAAAGCAACATTAAATTTTCTCCTTTAGGACACTACTTGTTGGATATTGATGA
The DNA here is from genome assembly GCA_034694325.1 of Entomobrya corticalis. Classification (NCBI taxonomy): domain Eukaryota; kingdom Metazoa; phylum Arthropoda; class Collembola; order Entomobryomorpha; family Entomobryidae; genus Entomobrya; species Entomobrya corticalis. The sequence continues at coordinate 10,764 of JAQFYG010000483.1, read as the reverse complement.
TGGTACACAGATTGTTGAGCCATCTGCGCATATGACCATGATTTTCAATACTTTTGTCATGATGACATTGTTTAATGAGATAAATGCACGTAAAATCCATGGGCAGAGGAATGTGTTCAAAGGAATTTTTACAAATCCAATTTTCTACGTAATTTGGGTGCTAACAGCAGGATCACAGGTACTAAACGCTAAAAATAGAATTTAAATTACAAAATTGCATTTTACTGTTATATTAAAATATTAATCGTTTTCGTTTCATTTAGGTTGTAATCGTACAATTTGGTGGACTTGCGTTTTCAACTGCTCCACTTAGCGTCGAGCAATGGATGTGGTGCTTGGTGTTTGGCGTCGGTGCACTTATTTGGGGACAGGTAGTTACTACCGTTCCAACCAGAAAACTACCAAAGATTCTCTCGTAAGTATCAGAATATTTATTTATTTCATGGGTTCTCACACATCACTTCCAGGGTTGCATTCCATCATTCATTGACATATTCCATATTTGCTCTTTTAGATGGGGTCGTGGTCATCCAGAACAATTTACTGAGGGAGTCCAACTGGGTGAAGAATATGACCCAGATGCAGACAAACGGCGCAGCGCAGGCCAGATTCTTTGGATTCGTGGGTTGACTAGGTTGCAAACTCAGGTATGGTGTTTACCTTTGAAATTCTTTTATCTTGCTTAGTTATTCAAATAAAATATTTCATACGCGCTATAAACTATCCAGTCATATCTATGTTTGCGTGAGGGTCAAGTCATGAGGAAGAAATGTCTTGTATATTGCGAAATTAAGTAAATGTATGAAACTGCTTTTTGCTCATTTGGAATTTGAGTCATAAACAAAGAGTATACAAAAAAGTCTCTCTACTCGTTTAGAAACCCGCTCGTCATTTACCTAAACATCACAACATAAAAGACATTTCTGATGACAATGGTGCACTTATTTTTACATCAGCAAATAAATAAATTTAAAAAAATATTCCAAAGAAACAGCATTTAGACACTTAAGCAGTGAATATTTGCTCATGTTATAAGTACACCATTACAAAATTTAGCTCTCTCTATATTCGCAAATAGGCTTCATGCAAATAATTGACAAATTTCTCTGGACTTATACCAGAGCCAAGTTTTTAAAACGCACCTTCCGTGTAAAAGAGAAAACAGTCAAGTATTTGTGGAAAAGCCAAACCGAAAAATATTATAAACAATAAAATTTTATCTTTAGCAAAAAAAAGAAAAAAAAAGAATTTAAAGCGCGTCTCATATCCCTCTTATATAAAAAATATAAAACATTAGTAAAACTTGTTGAGTTTTTGATATGAGTAGAATGTTGTCAACCACATATCTTATATATTATATATTGTTCTGACTTTGATTACGGCACATTTCATCTGAGTAATGAAATGTGCGGTTTATATACTATTCTACAATGGCTAAAGGGGCAATGAAATCCCTATGAATATGTTTTCTATATTTATTGAAATGGTTACTACCCCAATTTTCCCTTCTCCTTTCCTAATGTACTCCCCCTCAAATTCTCTTTTCTCTCACTGGCCTTTCTACTATACTATTGCGTACTGTACTTTTATTTATTACTACCGTTTACTATCACAAACTACTGCTCAATGATTATAACGGAAAAGACACATCTGTCTTATTAATATGTAGTACCATGAGAAAATGCTATATTTTGCATCTATGCTATAAATTGTGCAAGAAAGGTTCCTGATACACATGTTATATCATATAATATGTATCTTAATTCTGTTTGGACAGTATGTATCTACTTATTGTTAGATTTAATCTGAGATTTTTGGAATATAATAGGACAACTGAGCAAAATTTAAAAATACTTATACATTTATGACATAAAAGGGTGCATATAAGTTTTAACTAACCGAGCAGCGCTGGTTTCTAAATAACGTCATTTATCCCAAAAAAAAACTTTGTGTCAATTAATATCTTTACCGCAGACCGTATGGAAATCTAAGCTATGTATTTACTGTCAAAGAGACACTATTTTTTGCTTGTGTTGTGATATTTCTGCACAGATGCAAATTATATATTTTTTCCAAGTGTATATATATGTGCATTTTCAAGTAATGTTTCTTTTCCCGAAATAATCACTGTACTACAACTACTGTATACTAGTAGCCGACTCTGATGACTTCAGGAACCAGAGCTTACCCATTTAATTGATGTCGTGGTGCCAAACAATTTACCACTGACAGTGTTACTGTTATCGTATTGTTAATATTATTACTCTCTAAATATTTTTATAACATCGTCATTAAAACTACTATTACTTTATTATCATTTACTGAGCTGAACAACGATCTATTAATACGGGACTCGCAATGGAATCGAGACTACAGGGTCCTTACAAGTTTGACCTTTTATCATACATACTATTCATATTTCTAGCCGATTTAACTATTTTACGTTTGAACTATCAAGTATCAGTCCCAAACATATTATTATCGAATGTAATTTACGCGACTGTAAATACTACTTATCTCTTTCTCCTTCCTTTGCTTTCCATTTAGTTGCAATTCTGTCTCTTTTCTTGTCGTTTTTTGTTTCATTCTTCCCACGTTTCTGTCAATTGTTTTACCTAAGTGTTTTTTAAAAGTACTGACTGCCCGTCCTTTTTCAATCAGTACTTTCAGTCTTACGACAATGATATTATTGTTTGTCACACTGTCAATTGTGGAGGAGGCAAGATTTTTTTATCGATAAATAAGTACACTAACAGTTACCCGGCTCATTATTATTAAATATATACTATATTCTTTCATTAATTCCTCTCTCTTTTCTCTCTCTCTCTCTCTTTCTCTATCTCTTTATATAGTTCTTCTGTCATCATCGTAGTTTTCTAAATGTTTCAAGTCATGTGATTATGATGTATTAATGTATATATACTCACTTTCTCGTCGTTCGTAAAGCATATTTTTGTCATTTATATCTATATCTACCTATAAAACATGATAACAATATTTATTATTATAAATATACAGTGCTTGTATGAATTTGACAATTTCTCAGTAACTAATATGCGATTAGTACAATAATGACTCAGTGTACTATATAACTTACTACTACTACTATGAGATCTTGAGGAAAGAAACAGTATTCATATCCCCATTTCCCATCTTTGCCTGCCTGACATATTTGTGTGTGTGATGATTTCTCTTAATTATCTTTATGTTGTTTATCTTTCAATCTTTCTGTTGAGTTGTTGTGATTTCGTTCAGCTTTTTTCACACTTTCGCACATTTGCCGAAGTGGTCCTCTGCGACATGACATTCTATATTTTCTAATCACACAATCATTAGGTCGTGTTATCGTGCATGCTCAAAATATTTTCAACAACATCGGAAATATATCACTACTATCATCATTAATATTATTTAAAAATATTTGATCAGTGCAATCATGGGAATACATTTTTAGCTCTTAGTCATCCTAACGTCTAGTCATACTGTTAAGTGGCCAATTATTTTCCCATTTTGAATGTTATACCAATAATGTGTTGTTTGCAAGCAAGAAAAATGTCCGTAAACATTCTGAACGTCATGCCAAGATAGATAGGAAGTGCAATATATGTATTGTAAATGATATTGTCCTGAACTAAAGGCTCTATGTCATTGTGTTACTAGAAATCGTTTTCCCGATCAAATTTTGTACATTCATATATGTGTTTATATTATACCTACCTAGTAATACATATTGTGAGGTTTTATCTAAACTGTAAATTTGGCATACTACCAGGAAATGTTTATCTGAGATACAATTATCCATACTCCAAAATGATGTTAAAAATAAAATTAGTATAGCAGAAAATCTCTATATAAATGCAAAATAATAGCTTTGCTAAAGTAATTGTAGACACACTCCATACATTAGTGCATTTAATTCAAGTTACAAACTTCGTTTGGTATTTCACCAAGTATCCTATAGTTTAGCTAAGGTTCCAGTCCCAATAATGGGACTGTTGTCCAGCTAGTCAAGCAGAATTTTTAACTTAAACAATATTGTTGTCTTTATTTGAAACATAAGTTTATATGTTGAATAATTATGCTCATATTATGAGGAATTTGTAGGATACTTGTCCAGGAAATAATACTATGTATAGTAATCGGATTTCACAAAAGTTGGTAAATTTTGCATCTACACAGGACATATTTTTGGAGCCAAGAGTCGAAACAACTCCATTATAGATGCCATAACGCTAGATCGTCACTCCGATAAAGTTGAAAGTTTACAAATATAAGCCAAAGCTCCAACTAAAGAACTGTTAAGTCTGATTTGGATCTCATCAACTCTTCCAATAGTTCCAACTAAACGTATTTCTTTCAAACATTTATAAATGGAACAATAGGGTTGATCATTGATCATTCTTATATCTCATCTTATATTTGTGAACCAAATCTAATGAATAGAATATCATTTTGCCATAATCTATTGATTAACTATTTTCATGTAATTGCAAGCATGCTGTCCTCGTGAACGAATCAACGGGCAATTCTGACTGCTCTAGAATTAGAATCTATCTATAAACTTCTAATTGTTATTACATCATCCTACATCCTATTACCCTTTGTCAATTTTCTACGATCTGTCTCTATATATCTTTCATCTATCAATTATTATTATTATTGTTACGCAGTTAATTGTTATTGTATTATCGTTTCATGACTATCTTATAATGTTGATTCTTCTTGTGCAATATGTATGTACGACGTTACTGTATTTTAAATTAGATCTGTTGTTTTATTACATGTACGTGAACGTACGTAGTAGTATTTTTGTCCCTTTTTAGAGGAACACTTTTGTCTTTTTGCCTGAAATCACTTACAGTTAATTAAGTTCCCTCTCACCACCATACCACCATCACCACCACCACTGACATTCAAGCTATCACCAACCAGTCATATCAAGTATTACGTAAATAATAACGATAATTATAATTGTCATGTGTTCGTAAAATGTAGGTATTCAAAATACCCCTTATACATATTATACTTACATGTCCGTTGTCAGGATAACTTTTACTTAAAATCGTCTGTCCATCCTTTGATACTGTTGTAAGAGCTCTCATCACTCCTTGTTTGTTAATAGTGCTTACTAAAAATGTTAGGCACCACACTGGCACCATGATCAATGCCTTCTTTACCATACATTATTTTAGAAATAGTACTTACTTCGAGTGAGTTTTTTATTTTGGCACACAAATTGTTTTCATATTTCCCCAGTAACTTAAACTTCCATGCTTCATAGTTTGTAGTTAGTTAGAACAATTGTAGTTGTACCAGTAGCATAGTAGCTGACAGTTGCTTGATTTCTTCAGCTAAAAAATATTTTTTAACTGATTCAGTTTCAATATTATGCTGTGGCATTCAACCAGTGCATCCCAAAAACTATAATTTTTTGTGGAGGCCATAGTTGCGTATTAAATTTTCATCTCCAAATCTTTAGGGACACATATTATCCCGTCAACGCAATGCCAGCTACTATGTGACACAAACAATTTCCTGTATAAATTTTAAATTGCACGGTATCTGCTTATTTGCCGTTTTAGTGCCACTGAAAGTAGTAAATTTTTTAGATACAAGCGACCTCCACAACGAAGTTTTTTTTACCTTTTTGTCTCCTCTGATGTTTATAAAACTCAGACGTCTTCAATTTTGCTGTAAAAGTCATGCTTGTTGCCTTTATTTCGTTCTCCTATAGTTCATTATACTTTTGTGACTTTCCTCTGTAGGACTATATTCCCAAAAGTTCCTCCATAAAACGAACTGTACATCGCTTAAAAAACCATATATCAGCATCGATAAATTTTATGTCAACATTGTGAATTACCTATGAATAGTTTGCAAGTTTGGTAATGTGACTGATAAGAGAAGAAATTAGCAACGTCAAAGGAAACATGAGAAGTTTTATACTAAATGCGGAACACTAGTAATCTTCTGAAACGCATTGGTGCTTCTGAAGAGTAGTATAGATCACATTGACAAATGCTGACAAGACTTTAACGATGACTTGCAACAGGCCAAACAAAATTTCGTATCGCGGAATCTCGTACTTAACTAATTGTACCTCTTTGATTTAGTTAGTTTGCAACAAGTTAATCGAAAATTGACGGCGAAACTAACTAGGAGTACGATTTTTATGGATTTTCACTAATCAAGGTCAAACAGTCGACTAGGAGACGCTCCCTTTATTCATTGGCCTGCGTCGTTTAAAAGTTTAGGTTCAAGCACGCTTAATCAGTCTGTAAAGTATTTAATTATCTGTCAGATTTGGAATTTTGTAGGAGTATAAGTTATTATTAGAATTATTTCATAATCGTTTTTTATTTTGAATGCATGCTTGTTGCATTCTACATTGACCTTTCCGTCATGTTATTAGAGCGGCGTAGTTACCAGTGGAGGTAGTAACTGTAGTTGTTTCTCTTTTTGTTGTCAGTTTTATTTATTTTTCTATATATTTGTTTCCTGTAATAGCTTTCTTGAAGTTATCTTTTCAAATTTATGTTTAAGCTTTCCATGTAAACAGGCAACAGTTTCTTTGTTTGGTTATCGCTACATCCCGCAAAAAATCCTTTCAAAATTCGACAAATTTAGTGCTAGATAGAGCCCTTTCAGCTAATATAGTAGGAAAAAGCTAATAAATATACTCTATATAGTAGAATTATATTTTACTACTCATGCTTTTCCTTAATAGTTAGTTCCTTACTATAAATGGTACTTTTTAATTCAAAAGTTGATTTTCCAGTTCTTTAAATCCCAATTTAGTTATTTTTAACACACAGTCTTAATTTCCTTTGAAAACATCAAGTTTGTTGTTGAAATACCTATGTTTGTTATATGAAAACTTTCACTTTCTAACGTGCACCCACAGAAGAGAAAATATTCCTTTTCGATATATGCACATACATATATATATATATATATTTATATCTCTTTGAAAGTCAAGATGGAATATTATTATTTTTAATCTTCCGTCGTAGCTAATAAATTAGGATTGTTGCTACTGTATTCAATTCCCAATATATATAGTACTATTTGATTTGTACTTGTTGTGAAAAATTACAAGCAATACATAATATTAAAAATTATGTATTATGTGAGGGAGTGGACTTTGAGGGAGAATATATATAGGTCGGTTTGAAAGGAATGGGGAACAAGGAAAAGAGAGAGACTCAAAAACCACAAAAATTCACTAAAGCAAAAAAAAAGTTTTTTAAAAGAAAAAAAATTGTGTGACACAAACCTTTCCTCATGGCTCTCTGTCCCAATGTCCTATTTTCAGCTGAGAGTGATAAGAGCATTCAAATCCACGTTGGAGGATATGGAGGAGAAGAGATCTGTTCATAGTTTACACAGCTTGCACAGTCTTCGGAGCTCTCGAAGCCACCCGGGTCTTCGCCCCATGTCTGATATCAGCTACATAGACGAGGACCCAACAAAAACTCCTTCGCCTCTCACTGAAAGTCAGAAGGCCGGCGGAAATCAATTCCCCAGGCATGGAACAATGGGAAGAGAGGATCATCGAAATGTCCGCTGGACAAACTCTGAGATTCGCCCAACAACCCAAAGCAGTCTCAGTCCTCATCGTCACATCAGTCGTACACTTATTCCAGAGTTACCAAAACTTGTTCATGAGACTAGTATATAAGAAGGCACAACCAAAAAGAAAGCAAAATTCACCTATCATTAATCATTAATGTCTCGACTGACACCGTTACCAAGAACATCTCGTCTTCTCGAAAATTGAACATGCTACCATTAAATATAACAGTTACATCTCAATTGAGGAGTATAATATTACATATAAGAATTCCTTGATCATCCAAATAATACAATACGTTATACGTATTTGTTTTTAGTGATTGTATCTCAGCTCTCTCATAACGAAACTATATATATTTTGTCATTTATACAAAGAAGAAGAGTTACTTTCCTAGAAAACAGTTTTTCCACGAATTACCTAGTCTATCCTTACATATTCACCTTTTTCGTACGTCTTCCCTGAAAAGTTTTGAAACTACACGAATTAAATACAAACAGTCACATATTTCTTACATATTATTACTTAACTTATGCCTACCAACGTTGTGCAATTTAGGCATCTTCTGTTGCATCGTCTCTGATTCGTCCTTTCGTTCGTTGGTCCTTTATGTAGTTATAATAATTGAAACGTATTTCTTAAATATTTCTCTTCTAGAGGCTTTGTAATTCTAAATTTCTTCCACAACTCTTTAAAGTCACCATCATTTAGTGTAATTAGATGTATTATTCAATTTCGGCAAGCTCTGCTTTCTTTCATAATGCTCACCAGCTATTTTCACAACATAATGTGTACTAAATGCATACACCTTGTTGTAAAAATACACCGACTTTCATTAGTATGTACTTACCTTTCTCATCCTTACAGTGAGAAAGTATACTATAACTCTTTGAGTACAATTGAATGAAAGAGTTACATATTTGATGCCTTTAAAAATGCTATTGCGATGATGATAGCATGCAGATATTTTTAGTTAGCCTTAAATTGTTTATAATATTCACATAATATGTTCATCTATTTTGCGAACAAAATATTATCTATATATCAAATAAGTATATAATTATTATAGAGAATAATATTAATATCTTTCCTAGTCTGAAAACCAACCAACCCACCAATGTTCAAACCTTAATTTTTAATTGTACAACAACGCATTTGTCAACATTTTCTTCCCAAATCACCTGAACTGCATGTTCACACATTGTAATTACTATATTCCTAATATGTAAAATGTGCCATATTAAATTTATACATGATATATATTTGATAGTTGTGATTACTTCTAGCACCACTCTCAAGACTAATATAATTCCGCGTAGTCACATCATATATTTAGAGCTATAAAACAGGACATCTTTTAACCAATATAAATATACCAGATACCGTTTATAAGTAATAGTGGTATTGCATTTGCTGTAAATTTATTCCTACTTTTAAAAGCTGTCTATCAGCAACGACTGTACTCTCTGTAAAACAGGCAAAAGTAATGGCTCTAATTTACAGTTAGGATTCTTTAGATGATCATTTTTAAATGTATATGTTGCTCTCTCAATCGCTATTTTGAAAGAAGAGTAGCTTGATCCATTATTATACTACTGACAACAGTTAGAACCTTTAGAAGCATACTAAATCAATTTAAAAACTCCATTCCTTAATACGTCTACTTTTCCATGGGTTCCATACATCCTACTGCGCCAGATTTACTCCAATGTTGCTAGTAGAACTTTAAGGATTCGGAACATTCAAACGCATAATTCAGGTAACATTTTAGTTGCGAGAATAAAACAAAATGCTTTCGACGTGCAGTCTTCCTTTCCACTAGGTTTTCCCTAGAATTAGAAGTCCTAAACCTTGTCTTGTGATTTAAGCATGCCCACTTACACCAATATATGTAGCAATGCGTTGTATAAAGAAGTTAAAAATTCCATTATCGAGACGCTAGGCAAGTTTTCTTCCTAAACAAAATCTTTTTCTAACCTAAAATAAATTACTGTTTAAGAGGATGGTGGTAATTGATGAGGACGAATTATCATTGTAGCAAGAAGTGACGAACAATATTCAAAGGGAATTGCTATGGGAAAAAATGAGCCGTATTTGAGACATTGGAAATAGATTAGATGCTAGCTTAATAATAACAGGGCGATGAACAAGAAAGTTCCTAGATTCGCATATTTAGACACCATTACCATTACCTTCAAAACTACTGTGAAAGTCGTACAGTTAATTGTAATATACAAACCATAATTGCTTTTGTAAATAAAAAACTATTGATTCGTATGATATGTAGTTATTTATAATGGTGGTGACGCTATGCTTTATGGCAAGGAGTAAGAAACCTAAGCAGAGATAATTTAAAACAATCACTAAAGCAAGGATTCAAATGTAATTTCCTAGAAACTATGGAGATATGGAAAGAAATATGTAGTAAAATACGTCGTAAACACTCAAATTGACGCACTCGTCCATGTACTTGTAGCTTCAAATAAACGCAGGGGTCAAAAAGGATTGTGAAATTGAACTCAGTCCAATTTAAGGTTTACTTGATGCTGAAAAAGAGGGTATACATACAATTATCCTTTATTTTATTTTTCCAGAACAAAGTACAGCTTGAGAATATATTTTGGTTCTCAATCTAAGCTGCTTTGTAAGAATTTTTTTAAATGAAAAGTAAAATGTAGGTATTTATCGTTATATTAAATTGGAATTAGCCGAGTTCAGAAAATATTCAAATCAGAAAACCATCCGATCAGCAAACCTAGTTCAATACAAGTCCAATAATTAATCTATGCAGGTAGTTCTCATACCACATCCCATCTATTTTATAGTTTCGCCCATTGGATTGTATTGTTGTGCTTAGTGCACTGTATAAAGCCATTTTGAATCACCAGAGATTTTCTCTAAATCTATGCATTTATATCCTTGCAAAACAATTTAATCCGAGAGAGCATGTTTATTTTAATAACTCTATAATTTAATTGATTGTATACGATTCTTTCGGGCTTGTGGCCGCAGCAGTCAGTCGGTGTTGGTGATTGAAAGGAATCCTGAATATTTGACTCTTTCAATCTGAGGGATCCTAATATTAGCATAGTCATATAGCTTGACGTATTATTTATATAGCATAATGGTTACGTATAAGCTACTACCGTAATTATATAGAAATGAGAAAAGTATATTATGTATACGCTACG